>LIEC01005991.1:0-26907 GCA_001925005.1 Drosera capensis
TTTAAATAGGATAAATAATAATAATAATAATAATAATAATAATAATAATAATAATAATAATAATAATAATAATTGATGAAATTTACAGTGCATATGTCATCAAAAAGCGTGTGGAATTGGCCACCAAACAGTGGGAATTTTAATTATTTAAAAAAAAAAAAAAAACAATCGATATGTGACATTGAAGTTGCTATGTTGGTTGATATCCAACTAGACCCCATGTGCAATTTTTAAGCATTTCTCGCTCCTTTGAATTGGTAAACTCAATTAAAAGTTAGGGTAGGATAGAACATTATAGGTACATTACTTATGAGTAATGAGTAATTAACCTCAATAATTCAAGTTAGGGTTTGAGGTAAATTAATGAACTTTGAAGAAAATGTAGTAATTAAGTAAAAAAGGGATTGCGTGTATGAGGGCCAAAACGTTAAGGAATAGTGGATAAGGATGTATGAATAACTTGTAGACGACGTTGATCAATTACTATTAGTTTTGTTAAATGTGGAGTCTGAATCTAACAAATTAACGATGATCACGAAGCAGCGTATAAAAGAATTATTGTTGATGATCGATACACATTGAGTGTTGTCTATCAGTAAATATCATAGGCTTGAAATATTGCATTTCCGGTAGAGACTTGATTCTAAATATATATATCATATCTTTAGCTGTTAAAACATCAACATATGTATAATAATTATGCAATAACATTCAAGCTAACTTTTCAGGCTATTGATTCTAAATATATATCATAACTTTAGTTGTTAAAACATCAACATATGTATAATAATTATGCAATGACATTCAGGTCAAATAATTTGGGATGTTGGGCCTACCACCGATAACTATTCTAGCTCCAGTTCGTATATATTCATACATTTGACATAAGTCTTGAGCGGTCTACATATCATGGGCACACTTCGAAATTGAGTATGACATGGACAAAAATGACATTTCCAACATTTACAAGGTTTCTTCTATCATAAGATAACTTGGCACGTACACTTGTGTCACGATTCAAGGGGAACTCCAATAAAAAAATTCACAGTTTAAATCGAAACTGAATAAAAGATATATATAAATTTAATTTAATTATTAACCTAAACTTTTAAATTAACTTATAAATTATACTTTATTTATTTATTATTTTTTTATAATCAATTTAATAAATCCACTCACCTATTTTAACACTTGTTATAGAACAGTGGACCTTCAAAATTATTGAATACACGACCCACTGAAAACAACCCCAAATGATCACCTTAGAAAACCTCGAAAAGCTGTGGTTTTCCTATACGGGAAAAATATATTTACTTGTACTTGTAACTATTGTAGTTAGCCGGCTGCAACTATTGGTTCACAAAACATTGGAGTAATTTTCAAGAGTATTACTATCTTCATCCCATAAAAATTATAACATTTGTTACGTATATCATGAAATTGATCATATTACGAATGATCTTAAAAAAAAATAAACAATATTTTTTTTATAAATTTATCGTGTAATATAAAAAAAAAATTTTAATTACATACGATAATCTTGCACAAAAATATATATTATATCGTATCATTTAGTAGTAAAACTTTCGCATCCAAAAACATAAAAAATAATTCAATTATTATCCAATATTATAAATATTATGAAATGGAAGTTTATTTTGAATTTCTTTCATAAATCCCATAACGAAATCACATATGCTCAATTGAGGGACTAGTTCATTGTAAGTGAAGAGTTGAAACTAAATGAACCATATATGAAGATTGGCTTTCAATTGGCATAAAAAGAGTTAGTTTTGAGCTAGCTAAATCGTTTGAGCATCATAAATTTCATCTAAAATTAATGTGTTCAATGCAATCTCAATGACTCAATGTTATAATAGAACAATAATGCTAGCCTCGCGTGTACCAGTGATACATAATTACCTTACCTAAATACATCATATATAACATTATTTTGAACAATGCAATTTCATACAGTACTTTTTTTCCTTTTCTGTTTGAAGGTAATTTCATAGCGTACTTAATAGAGCGTTGTTTGGGTTAATTTCCTTTCTATAACCGAAAAAGGGGACCGCGGTACGGAGTATGCTGCTCCACCTCACATCTTTATTTTATATAAAGAATTGTTTTTTGTTTTTTGTTTTCATGTGAGGGAGTCAACATGTGTCGCTGCTTCAACCGTTTCCACCATAAATAAATAGTGTACTGAACGCATTCTTAACTTACATGAACGACTATAGTTAGTACTCTGCTTTCGCAAAAATTGTTTGTGCATCGGTTAAATATCGCGCAACAACAACAATTACAACTTGATCATCGACTTATCTTAATCCGTACAACTAGTGCTAAACATACCTGGTGTTGATCGATGTGATGCAAAACTGTATCCTGAAATACACATTAAACGGTTACAATCAAAGTTGGAATTGCACAAAGAACGTGGAGGTTATGGCATTGTCGGCCACCACCCTTACAAAACCAGTGTGGTTTTCTTGATGAGAGGTATTTTTTTGCATTTAATTTCATGTATTTTTGTTAAAAATTTTGATTGGTCAACTATGTCAACTTCTTATAGATTAAAGATTTCAATCTCATGTCGCGCTCTTTCGATCAACACATGTAAGCTTTTCATAGGTTTCTTATAATTAATCGATTTTATGCACATTCTTTTTTCTTTTTTGATAAATTAAACTTTTAAAATTTGATGGACAAAACACCTGTCAACATGAGTCACGAATGTTTTTTTTATTGAAACTGATATTTCTCTTGGACTATAGAAATTTTGCTTTTTATCCGGTTAAAAGAGCACGTTCGAGCATAAACTAATTGTGTTTGTATATCTAATTAATGAAAATTTAATGAAGAAAATTATAAATTTGAAAGTTTAATGAAAAAGATCCTAAATTTAATATTCAATCATTAGATCATGACCGATCAGATAATAATGTTATGATCGTGAAAAAATTTGTTATTATTGAAATTTTTTGAGTGTAAAATGAAACTACACATTCGAGCGAAATAACTATATTTATTTTAACATCAATGTTAAACTTTGATTTATTCTAAAGTTTGTACATTTTAAGACTCATTTTTGGATGTCTCTTAAAGTTTGATATTCCATTTTACAATTGCCATAGACTCATTTTGAAGACATCCAATTGTAGACTCACTTTTAAGACATCCAATTATAGAATGCAATAGTTGGATGCATGTCTCTTAACACGTTTAGAACCATTAGAAGGGTAATTACAGAATGCAATAGTATTAATTTACAATTCCCTAACACTTATCTTTTTTTATATTCCATAAAAACTACTACATCTCATTTTATTTGTAATTTTTTCTCACAATAAAATTATCAAAACACTTCCATTTTTTCTCACAATAAAATTAATCAGTTCGGTTTAATCGATTCTTTTTTTTTTTTTTTTTACATTTTGGTTTTTACAATTCAAAATCAAAACCGAACCGTTTAATTAATCGGTTTGAAAATCAATACCAAAACCATTTATTAATCGGTTGATGTTTTCGATTTTAAACAATTTTGGTTGTACGATTTTTTAGCGATTTTTATGGTTTTGTCTTAAATATTTTGAGATTCTAATTAATATATCGTTCATTAAAATAATTTTATAAATTTTTATTACACATGATTGCCAAATTAAATTCGATGTATAGAGTTAAAAAAGAGAGCAATATAAATTATACTAAAAGTATATGAACAAATGATTTTCTTATTAACCAAATAAAAAATATTTGACCAAAAAATAGAAAATATGACTGAAGACTGTATTTTAAAAAAAAAAAGAAAAAAAATTATCAAGATAAATTAATTAATTGTACTTTTTAAGGGATCGAGAGAACATATGATAATGTTAAGTGGAATTTTTTTTTCCATATTATTTTTCTCTTTCATCTGCGGTGCATTTAAAAGGCCACGAAAATGATATGATATTGGAAGAGAGGAGAGATACGGTGGAAATTTATGTACATATCATAGGGAATGAATCAATCAATGGTCACTTTCCCATGCAATCGTGATGTGACTAATGTCAACTTGCCCTATGCTATATAAAAAACAAATCCCAATTAATACAATAGTAATGGAAGTAGCTAGGAAGATGAAATGATCAAACAAGCAGTTAAGTTTGGTCAGATCTGATCATAAGTTTTCATCCAACATGGGAAACTTTCTGACATTTCCACATTCCCCACATCAACTATACCATCAATAGAGTAGTATTCACAATAACATTGCATATGCATGCACTTACGTACACACAAAAGTGACGTGGTCAATCCTCGTTACCGTTGAGGTTGGACGACAAGACATGTACGATTGCGTCACAGCTCGACGGATTTTTAGATTCTGGTAATGCTCTTCGATTCTAATTAACAATGTATTATTGTTGTGTCGTATTTGTTCTCATCTTCTCACTTGAGAATGATATAAATGTGTCAATCACGTCAATAATCTGGCATGTAAAATATAAGAGTGAAGAATATCTAGATTAAACATGCTTAGTCGGTCCACGCTACATTAAATTGACATTGTGCTCTGTTTTCCCTTGCACAAAAGAAATGCAACAGAGCACTGCATGTCAAGTTGGGCTGTATCATTGCACGGTAGGTGCTGCACACACCGGTATGCACTGAATTCCCTATTCGACTGATGATTGATGGAACTTTCGGACATTCAAGGTCAGGAGTTGATTGAATTTCTTGTCCAAGGTCAGGAATTCGATGTTTACTGATCAGAACTTATGCTAAACGTGTCCATCAGTTGATCACGTACACCATCGATTTAATTAGGCCCTCATAGTCTTTGAACTACGGCTACAACCAGAACAGATGATAACGAACAAGTCGGACAGATGCTTAGAATACAGTTATAGTTCGCAGGCACTGAATCATAGAGCAAGAAACAGAGGTCTCTCACTCACAACATTCTGCTGAAAGAGAAGCTGAGGTACATCCATCAAACACACTCTCTTCAGCAATATGACAGAGTTTGTTCTTGGTGATGCGGCTGATCATCTGCACCAGCTTGGCAAAAAAACAAGTCCTACTTGAACACCAAAGCGTTCAAGGGTAGCGTTCAACATTAGTCTCAATTCTTAACCTTCATAATCCAATGGAAGCCGAAGAAGAAGTTCTCCACCCATCAGTGATGGCATCTGCACATAAGAACTAGCCAACAGGGTTGAATGCAGGGAACTCGCATTTACAGAAGTTACAGCAGGACGCCGAAAAATTCTATAGGCAACCGTTCTCATTAGAGAGTGCATGCTTTAACCCCAGAAAGACTAACCAACAAATCATGGCAATCACAACATTGATCATTCTACATAATCTCATTCGCTGCCATAAAACCGACGGTTCCTCAGCACATATAATAGGAGTCAAAACGAGGGGAAATGAAATTATATTGACATTCTAAACTCCTGGCTACAATGTTCTCAACATTACAAAAAGTGAGCTAACAGCAAAAGAGACGACATTTTGAAGTAATTGAACTATAAAGATGTGTTACAGTAGCTTGAAACTTGCTGCTCCGTGTGCAAAACGCCAACGCAACATTCGTGCGTCATCCATTACTGGATATCGACAACACCAGAGATTACCCAGCAAACAGCAGTGACGCAAAATTGTTACATACTAAGAAGAGCTCTTCTCTACCGACACCAAGGCGGGTTTGAAAAAGTACCTGACGCTGGGGCCCACGTATGCAGCAGCCCTGCCAAAATCATTTAACCTGACTTGGGTACATCAACATTCATATGATCCTTAGATGATGCCAAAAGTTTTGCTTGATCTGTTGACGTCTTTGCAGATTTCGTTTCTTTGTTTACTGCAGAAATGGAGCTGTCTGGATCCTCCGGCAACGGATTGGAGGTTAACTGGTCTGCCGCATGTACAGTGGGTCCAAGTTGATCTCTCGTGGGTGGGTCGGTGTCCATATGACCGGTACCAGACGGCTCAGAACCCGTCTGGTTAGTTGGCGGCAAGGCGGACTCTTCTTCATTGGCGGCCAAAGGAACAGGTCCCGTTTGAGCTTCCATTGGTACAGTGGTAGCTGGTGCAGTATGATCCATTTGATCACCGATTTCATATTCGGAAAGGAGGTCCATGAATTCGCTTAGCAACCGCTGCACTTTCCTATTTGAAGCCATAGCAGGCAGAATATCTTCTTTTAAGAGCTCGTGTTTCTTCATTCCCTGCAAGCACCAATATTAACAAGACGTCATGCTAAACAGCAATCACTAGCTAAGCAAGTAAAAAGGGAAGTACAGTGATACAATCACCACACCATATTGTAACTTACTGTTGTGCTTTTCCAAGTAAAATTTCAAATGACCCAATTTAACGTTTAGACCAGTGCCCAAATGCACCAGCACTCAGACATTTATCAGATAGATCTCAAAGTTATCAGATAGATCAATATGGGCTCTCATAGTCACTTATTTTTTGGAGAAGCGAACAGAGATACTCACAAGAACAGAAGGATCCCAAACTGTGTATTTCGGGTCAGAAGATACTGCATCAGCCATTCCTGTAGGAGGCCCAAGAATACCTTCACAGACCTCACGCAGTCTAGATTCGTCGGCTTCTCTGTAATCCATCAAATATTAGAACTTTACAAGACAACATACGTAGAATCTAAAGCTAGCATAAACATGCATTGTCCTGACTACTGCACACACACATAACTACTCAATCAAGTTCTATTGAAAGTAATAACCAAATAGAAGAGAATGAAACTGTCAAACCTTGCGAGAAAACGGACATATGAAAGAAGACATTGGCGGTATTCGTTCGGAGACTTCAATGCCAAAGCAGATGCCAATTGCGCCTCCAGGTGTGCACGTGTCTGCACTCCATCATCAGCAACCCTAGAAAGGTAAAATAAAACGTCAAGATCAGCAAGTCACTTGATACAAGACAGAGTCATATGCATTTTTTCAAAAGAGGAAATTTCAAGAACCTTTAGTCACGCTGAAGAAAGACGGTACAAAAGCAAACGACAAATGGCTATTAAGCAGATTGCTATGAGTTGAAACTAATAGTAAAACACTTGATTTTGGTAGTCATAAGCGCTATTCTTGTTCTATTGGAAAAGTGCTTTTAAACCACAATCAGTCACCAGACAAACCATTATCTTGCAAGAAAAAGGTCCATAAATTAGTTTTGACACATTTATAACCACTGAGTAAAAGAGGCAGCCAAGAAATTTAAAGATCTGTGAAGAAAATGATGAATACCAACTACAGTATATCGACCAAAACAGTATTGCACTGAATCTACTGATAGTAACGGATGAGCATGATACCTGCTCCAGCCGGGCTTCCTCGCCAAGAATTTTCTAACATCCACCTGCAATGCAGCCAGCTCTCCACTCTGAGTAGACCCCAGATTAAAGGAGCTCGCAAAATTGGATGCAGGGAAGCAATCATCAGCCACCCTTAACCAGCACTTCAGGTTCATGTCGAACAGAAATGCATGACGAGTAGCCAATACAACTAAGGCAGAACCAGACTTGGACAATTTCGCCGATATAACCTTAATTGTTCCTGGAATGATGAGAATGAAAAGGCATCAAATTTCACACCTTGTATGAATTTGAACTTCTTGGATAAGAATAGAATCCTACATGGTTAATTTACCAGAACTATTGGAAGAAGTAATCAAGGACGCCAAGGAGTCATGGAGGAGACAGCTTCTATGAAATAAATCCCAGACATACAATGTCCCTTTCCTCGTCACCAGCAACAATTTCCAGTTTTCATCACAGTCAATAAAAACAGCACCAGAGCCCATCATCATCATGGGAATGGCACGCCTTCCGCACTTTGTGTAGATCTTTCAGGTAAGAAAGGGAAAACACAAGAAAAAAGCAAAAGGTTAGTCTTCGACCTACTACCATAGAAGTCATACCTACCACGCAAAAAATGGCAAACAACGTGATCCATATTTTTAAGCACACCCAAAGGTTTAAGATGTTATATCAGCAAAACATTGTGGCAGATCATTGACGAAACTGACGCATTGTAACCATGTTAAAAAGAAAGTAACACCCTAAAAAATAAAAGATCAGAGCTACACAACAATGTGCAGCAAAATTCAAAAAATTAACGCCCTAAAAATTGTTGTGGATTGTTGACGAGACTGACACATGGCAACCAAGTAAGAAGGAAAGTAACACCCTAAGAAATAAAAGATCAAAGCTATCCAACAATGTACAGCCAACATCCAAAAACCATAAGAATGTCAACATTCTTCAGTTCAGTCCGTCCCCAAGAACCATCAATCTTTAATCCAATCGTGCATGTCTCATCTAACCACGAGGGTATTTAGAATGTTCAAATGTACAAACAGAATGCACGATTCTCCAAGGAATGACATGAAAAATAATGCTCTATGAATCAGACAACTTCGGAATTGTTGGCTTATCTTTCTAGGAAGAAGTATTAAAGAGTACAACAGAACACAAGCATACACAACAAATTAAAACGAAAAAATTTACCTGCAAACAACCATCGTCACAACCAACTGCCCATAAATTTGCATTCCCTGCTAAAACGGTGACCTTCCCAGATATCCTGTCAGACCACAGTGTTTGAGGTCCTCTGGTACAAACAATCTCAGTGTCCTTCGCGAGAGATGCACTTGCCATTCCAACAATATCATTAGGAGATCGATCTCTGGGGCGAGCTTCCAAGCACATAGGTATAGCATCCACCCCTTCTTTCTTATCTAACACTCTTATCAAAATGGTTGTACTAGAAGCTGCTGAACTACCAGAAGTCCCTGGATGCTCTAGATGCAAATTTCCATCTCTACCTGAGGATACTTTTTCAATCACTAAACTATCACTAATACCAGCACTAGCAGTAATGCCTGAGCGGTCGTTGACATCAGAGGCACCACCCTGTGTTTTCTTGACTGAAGTGTCTCTAACACCACCAGCAGGTACTACACTGTTACTATCCTTATGGAACTCAGCAGATAAACCGAGCATTTGGTGTTGATCAGGGACAGAAAGATTCTCCTGGTGTGCTGACACACCAACTGCTTCAGGAATAATCCTTTTTCTTCCATCAGGGCGTCTATATTCTTTCTGCTTAACAGGATTGGGGGGTCGAGGAGGATTAACAATTTTGTTAGCACCAACAGCGCCAACATTTTCAGTTTTCTTCCCACCTTCAACTTGAGACTCGAGGCGTCCTTTTGGGGTTGGATTCTCCACATCTAAGGACTTTGACAGAACCTGATTCAGCTGAACATCAGAAGCCATCTTTTTGCTTTCCAGTTGCTTAGCAGCAGCAGCTTCCAGCAACAACTGTGCCGGGTTTTCCACCAGGTTAGTTTGGCGGCCTTTTACATCACCATAACGGCTTTTCTTTAGAGCATCTAATTCCTCATTGGTTAACTTGTGTCCAAGTTCTTTGGCGTCAAAAGAGAAGGTCGCCACAGAGCCATCCAAAGAACAGGCAAAGAGTGAATATCCATCAGGACTCCTGTTCCAAACGAAATAAATAAATGTGGATAAGGAGAGCAAAAATTTCTAACTAGTTTAACAATATAGAATAATAAGAAAAAGCACAACAATATACCAGGATAAATCCACGACGCTTTGACTGAAGAAGTGTTTAGCCACAAAGAGAGGACGTGGACTGGCTGTAGTCCAGACAGTTATCGTACGATCCTGACTACCGATCGCAATAACATTGTATGGTAGAGATTCTTTTCCTCCTGTTTTAGAAGCCCCATTAGCCCACCAACCAGATGATGTTTTCAAATCTTGTGAATTAGAAGAGCTTCTTCTGAACATATAGTGATTGAACTTCACTACTATAATAGGCGCATTGTGCCCCAAGAAGTCAAACGTTGCTGCCCATTCTCCTCTTTCTAGAACAGGTGCAGAATGTCTTGGTTTCTGGAAACCATGTGTCGTGGTTATGAAATGACCACAAGGAGACCACCCAAGCCGCCTGAAGAAGGTCGATCCAAGCTGTAATGAAACTTAGTGCATTAGCTGAGAAACCAAGTATCAAGACAAATATAGCAGATTTAAACATATCAGTGGTGTACATACCGATTTTGTCCAATGACCTTCGGTTTTGTGGGCTAGGCTCCAATCACTAGTTCTCCATATGATAACTGTCTTATCATCAGACTGGCTAGCTATGAAAGAGCCTATGGGATCCCATGTTACGCCTTTGACCAAGCTAGAATGACCTCTAAGAACAGAAGTGCAGATTCCGGTGGCCATATTCCATATGTGGACCGTGTTGTCAAGACTAGCGCTTGCTAATGATGAGTCATCTGGAGACCAGTTGAGATCCACCTACTTCATGCATGGAAACAAACCCAAGGCTAATTTCGTCTCCTCAACATCAAAAAGGGGGGAATGGGAAGTAATGGAGCTATATGAACAAAGTTTGATTACCACATCTGCAGTGTGTCCCCTCAGAGTCATAATGACTTTCCAGTTCTCAACATCTGGTGGCTCACCGCTGCCAAACTCCGTAGTTCCAGAACCAGGTTTTCTTTCATGGATCAAAATCACCTGATCATCAGAGCCTGATGCGATATAACGACCATGTTTGGCCCACCTAACACAGTTTACTGATCCAAAGTGATCCCGTAGAGTCGCCAGAATCCTGGGCGCAGAGTCATCCTTCTGAGCATCCCTTGCAAGAGACTTCATGTTCCATATTCGGACCTGCTTGCAACAAGTCATTAAGGCCGATATCACCCATAGGACACAATCAAAGACAACTAAAGCAGCAACAGTCAAGCAAATCATAGAAATAGAAGAAAGACAAACATAATCGATAATAAAAACGACCAGGACAGCTGTAGAAGGCGAAATATCGAGTAGATTATGCCTCTCCAAAAAATTGGCTTGTGACACCACTTTGATCACAAAAGTTATTTTCAAAGGAATAAAATCTAATGAGGAAATAACACAAGTTTATGTCATATCAGCAAACATTGCATTACATGTTCCACAATCTGGACTCACTTCAATTTCCTTGAAGAGAGAATAGTGACATGCTGAAGCAAGGCACTACATCCGCATAAGATATCATTAGTACTCTTAAGAATGTAGGAAGGGACTCAACAAAAGATGATATATCTCTCATCTTCATCACAGACCAAACATTTTCCCCTACGCCGATCCATTGAGGGACATCAAATAAAAATTTACTGGCCAACCATGATCTTGAAAATATCGATTTGGCGAGTTACCTACAGCTCATAAACCATGACCACCGGACATTGCACTTCACCCAACAAAGAGTCCGTATGACAGAATTGTGTTCAAAACCCTAACAGACAACATTGCAGTCCTGCCCCAAACACTATACCGGCACACAACCAAGCCCCAAACACTACCTTCTGCTTAAAGCCTTAAACATCCAATGATACAACGATTAATCCATCACCAAAATCAACCAATTTCAGCATTGCCAAAACCAAATCAGCTTGAAGCTCCGATACTGAACAAGCTAATCAACTAACATAAACATACCCAGATGAAAAGTACTATCAAAGACACATAGAAATAGAAGAGTATAATGAAAGGTACTAAAAAAACATCAAAAATCAACACAGGAGAATGTTGAATGGTTCACCTTATGGTCACCACCACCAGTAGCAAACCTAATCCCACCAGGCTGAATATCAACAGAGAAAACCTGCATCCCCTCATGTCTAACCCAATTAGGTTTCTCCGAAATCATCACTTCCTTTCTCTCAAATCAACCTCTTCGCCACAAAAATCTAACCTTTTCGACTACCCATTTCAGCCTTCAACACAACCCTAAACCCTAGACCCGAATCCATCATTACAGAATCGTCAATGAATTGGGAGACGATTCTTCTGGGTCGTTTTCTAACGGTCGAAAATGAAGGGAAAAGAGGAAAGTTCGGTGTTTTTGTCGTTGGGGGCTTTGCGGGTCAAAAAAAGGGGTAGAAAAAAAATTGGAACTTGGAAATGAAAATGAGATGGGTCGATACAAAATCGAAGTTGCAGAGAGTAGATACAAGAGAATTGATGGAGATGAGATTATTTTTAGGATTAAATTTTGGAGGCTGATTTGGGTCTATGTGGGCAGGGCAACAAAGATGATGTTTTTGGGTTTGCTTGATTTTGGCTTCAAGGGTTTGGTTAGGTTTGTGTTGTGCTTTATTGCAGTGTTTTGTTGTTGTCTTTTGTGTTCTGTGTTGTGATTTGGTGGTTTTGTTTTAGGTCATTGACGGGGTTGTGTAATGAAAGGTTGGGATTGAAGGATGCGCTTTTGGGTATTGGGCTTTTGGTTTGAGTAAAGTGCAAGGAGAGGGAGAGGTGGTTGTAGTTACCCTTTAAGTGCAAGTGTGCAACACGCTTGTGCACACTACCCCTATGAGAAGGTTTATGCACAAGAGTATTCTTTACCCTACTTGTAGGGATTTGCAAAATTGCTCCCAAAAAATCGTCCTGAGTCAAAACCTGAACCAACTGGATCATTGTTATATTTTAATTTTAGTGGTTAATGAAACAAAAATAAATTATTTGTTTTTGATTCGTCATTCGCCACCGACACTTTTGACGCCCTTGCAAGGACGTCGTAACCCTGCTGAACCGCATCTTAAAGATAACCAACGCAAATGCACCTGTCCCTAACCAGCAATTGTCTTTCATCCGAATCGGGTTTGCCACCCAAAAAGGCGTCGCCGTCTCAATTGTAACGCGGATGGGTGATGTCTTTATTTAAATCTTATAATGTTCAAAATTAATCTCAATGTAATGTTCTCCGAGTTGATTATATCTGCCTTTTTAACATTTTTTTTCTTTTCGATTATAATGTTTTAAACAGATGAAACAGAAATTAAAAAAAAAAATGGTTTTTGTTTTCTATTTCATCAAAATATAATATTCTATCTATTGTATAATATATTCAACACTTGTCAAAATAATTACCATATGTTATAGTATATCCATTATTTTCTTACACAACCGTTACAGTAAACCTCATTATCATCAAAAAATATTTTGTTATCATCAATTTCACACAAATTCAACACATATATAAATTCACGTATCGGGTAAACCGTTGTCAATATTTTGAAACGGAGAGGCTATTCAAGATTCAATATACATGAAACCAATTACTCCCTACTTCTCACATATTTTACAAAAAGATAGCCAACGCAAATGTACCTGTCCCTAACCAGCAATTGCCTTTCATCCGAATCGGGTTTGCCACCCAAAAAGGTGTCGCCGTCTCAATTGTAGCGCGGATGAGTGATGTCTTTATTTAAATATGTAATTTGTTCTATCAATGAAATAAATATTAGTGGGGGAAAATTTTACAATATATATGTATTTATATTTTTATATGTATTAATACAAATATCGTATTCATATTAAATCACATCTAATCGTCCCGTCACATATATTAGGTTGAAGTATCTAATTTAAACAATCATTTATATTTCATAATAAATTTATAAAAAAAAAATTAATATTCATTACATGCATATCAAATTTTGAATCAATATATATAATCAAAATGTTATAAAATAAATGAGAGAAAAAATATTTTATTTTCGTTATTTAATTTTTTTTTGTTAGTATTGATTTTTGTGTTAGCAATACCCCTTATTTGATTGCTTTATGGTGCATCAGAGGAAGTATTCAGTCTTGCTTTTTCCCATCCTCCGCCAACAGTGCTTGTAAGCCCCTCTAACAGCACCACCGACCTTCGAGAACTTCCCACCTCTCGCAATCCCATCTCCAATTTCCCTCTCATGGCTTCTCTGCAGCACACACAAACCCCATTCATGACGCATCAAATTGCTATCACGCATCAAATTGCTATCACGTGTGCTGTTTCCATCTCCGATTGTGAATGCACACAAGTTGTTCGACGAAATGCCTCAACCAGCTATTGCCATAAGACCTGTGGTTATTTCCATCCAAACAATCGCAATACAGATGCTAAGGTCATATTCTGCGTTGTTGGTTTGCCTTATGCATTGGAGGCGTTTCAATACGCAAGGAACCGTTTGAGCAAATGATAAGTTAGAGAGGTTCTTCCTTCCCTGAGGCTGATCATTTGGGATCGAACCCTCATATTTTTCTCGGACGATGACTTGCAGTGTATTGCAGTGGATGTTACTTGAGAGCGCAATGTAAAGGAACTAGTCTGAACTGGTTTCCCTTTGTGATAATATAGAGCCTACCATGGGAAGAGAGTCAAAGGATCTAAGCCCCTATAGCTGATCTTTATTGCTATTGTATGAGTGTGCTGCATTTGGAGGAACTGAGTTTCATATCGCAGCGTCGTTCTCGAGTCATGAGGTGTTGGTTCAATTTGATGTCAATACTTGGAAAGACCTTGGGCGCTATTGTGAAAGGATTTATGGTGTGGACGGTGAGTTTGATGCATTCAGAATAATGGATGATCAAATTTGTAGTATCCTCAACAACCTCGTTGATGGGTACTTAACGTGGGATGAAATCAGAAGGAAAATGTGGTTTCCTGGATTTCAGATTCGTATGATAATGTCTGCATTGCAGGATAAGGAAATAGAAAAGATGACTTATGTCTTCGTCGAAAACCATGTTTCCTTACTCACTCATGCTTAACTTTTCATGCTTTTGTTTCATCTGTTCAAGTATGTTGATTAAAACAGATCATCACTAATTTTCCTTTTGGACAGGGATAATAAAATTGGGACTGTCATGAAGTTGCCTGGACGTAGCATGGTCTCAAATATAATTGGAATTGGTCAAGAATGAGTCTTGGATTGATGTTAAGGGCATTGCTGCCTTATCTGCGATGAGCAGTGGAGTTGGACAAATAATGAACTATGAAACCTGTGGAGGAGGCTGTAGCGTGTTTTTTCAGCTGGCAAAGGATGGAATGTCGCAGCCATGTATATTTGCAACTAGATGAATTGTAAAAGACCGAGGGCGCTCGAGCTTCGAGGTATAAAGGAGACAAGAGATACAGATACTAAGATGAATGTGTCATCCCGATTACTGTGGATTCTGCAAGAGTACTACTATGTGGCTTTCTACTAAATTTGTGGCTTATCTTACCATCTGGAGCACCGAAATAATTCTCGTTCGCCCAGAAGAGTCGTTACAGGAGCTTTTAAGCAGAAGTTGCAGCTACCTCCACAAACATAAATGGTGGTTTCACATACAATGGTGCTGTTGATGCTTTATGTACGAAGGGTGGTAGTATGGCTTCAGCACATTTCGACAAGATCCCTTCAGTTCAAGGTATACCTTTAACAGGCCTGAAATTTTCATGTAGTTCTCATAATATGAAAGGAAACATGGTGTACACTAGTTTGTTCTTGGTGTACAGTAGTTTGACAATTGTGTGCAGTGCTTTTCTGAACCTATAACTATCAAACTGTAGTATAACCCAAATCAAACTGCAGGCACAAAGAGCAAAATATTGTATGCTCAACCCCATTGGCTGTAATAAAATCATCCGCACCCTTACATGAAATGTCTGGTGCGATTGATGCCATACTAGACAAGAATCTGTGATACTAATGTAGGAATCTGTCTTGGGAGTATTTCTCAAGTCTTTGCATCTTTGTTCAATAACGTGAATGATGCTTTTGTGATATAGGTCACAGCCAAACAAAACTTTGATACCATGCAGTCATTGCGATATGTTGGATCTGATATACATTGGTTTTTGCATACTTTTTAAGGACTTCCTTTGCAGACTGCATTAGGGATATCGTGTCGAAAACTGATTGTCTAAATATCACGTGAATCACCATATCAATCAGACATTCTTGTTAAGAACGTCTAATACGCAAGTATATCTAGAAGCAAGCCGAATTATGCATCGTCCTTCGCAAGATGAATCTAACTCCATTTCCATGATCTCGACAAGCCACAAGACAAGGGTTAGCTTCGATCGTCGTACTAAGGGTGTGCTTATCATAGATAGGAAAGCCTTCACAAGATGAATGTAACATGACCTTTTCGCAATGCGTGATGAAATGGATAGCTTTTGGCATTAGGTCGGTGCGTCCTCCTTATCTTTGTTATGTGGCCAGAGAATAACGTTTTCTAGTTGGGACAAAACATGGAGGAGACGTGCAATAGTTTAGACAGTTGACAGTGTAAGGATCTCAGGCTACTGTTGAAAGTTTGGCCTGGATCAAAGTCGAGTCATGCGATGATTAGGACACTGGCTATAATCTCGGATTCCCCTGTTAAATAAACTTCCTCCTATAATGAAAAATTCCTGATAATGACTGAATCATTATTCAAAGAAGAGTTGATCCATGTGACGAAGAGCTTGATTTTTGTCGCGTAGATATTATATGGCTATTGAAAATCTCTGTGTCACTGCCTATCGGTGATTTTTTTATGGCGTCCCTATATTTTTCATATTGATAAGAGCTTGTTGTATGTGATGTATAGATGTCAGTTTTTTACTTCATCAGTTTCATTATAATTATATTTATTATATATATATATATTTATTTAAATTTATTTATTTTTTCTCAAATTCAATCATCAACGACACAATCTTTCTTATTTCATTTTTTTTTAATTCCTAAACACTCATTTTGAAACAGAATAAAATGATAAAATGATATAATTATTTTGATGCATTGCCTCTCCTCTCGTGAAGTACTACTCTTTGAAACGGTTGACTGATAGACCCAACAAAACCCTAGAGCAATGGATTGCAGCACATGATGGTGCAATGTTCCATTACTCATCGGTGATGCAGGCTGATGCTGGCTCTGGGAACATGTAATCGGGTCAGCCTGTTTGGTTCGGGAAATCACCATCCGCAAAGCATCACTATCATAGCAGTCAAAGGGCCGAGCTTAGGTTTCACGACTATGAGGCCGAGTACGACTTCTACAGGGATTTGGTCGAGAGGCCTCAGGTAATCCCGTGCATCTCGGGCAAGTTCAAGTTTCCTCCTGTGACAATACTGTTGGGCAGGGTTCACTCTATGGAGAAACCCGAAACCCACGTATTTACGTGGAGAATAATTAATTAAGTCAAGATATATATCTTGGACAAAAATATATATATCTTGATTTTAGGGTTTTGAGATCAAATTTTTGGGACGGTCACGTTGAATCAAAGCGCAGAGTTTTATCTTTTGGTATCAATAACCAAAAAATATGGAAAATTGGATTTTCATCAGAAAAACCAAACCAGAGAATCGCAGCAGACGAGGGCAACAATAGAGGGCTTTTCGACAGATTTTGCAAGTTGATTTCGGCAAACACCTGTCGATTTCCAGCGATCGAAAGGAGGTCCAAACATTGTCAGATCTTCGTGAATTTGGTGAGCACGTTTTTAACTCATCAATTTTTAAATAGAAACTGACGGTGCGTTGTTTGAAATTGTGTACGTCGAGATATTATCGTTCGAATAGGTTCGCTGGAAATTGTTCGTTTTAGTTGATTTGCTCGCTGATTTGATTTGTTTGTCTGCGATCGCAATTGTCTCTCATGCAGAGAGGATCTTATGTACTCATTATTTCATTGACAGTGGAGTTTTGTGTGGAGTTGACCTCGTGATTTTTCACTTCTCGTTAAAAATCGTGTCTTTGCATCTTTATTGTTTTCTGCTCTATTTCATTTCCTTTCTAACAAACTAACAAAAGTGATAGATGATTTATTCCGCATTGTTTTTGTTTCCTACCTTCCATCAAATACATCGCTGAGATTCGTTCGTTGGCGGTTTGATCCCAGCATTCATTTTAGGAATGCAACTGTAACATAGCAGTTGATTTATGTGTATGTGAATCCTTCATTTCAATAGTGGAGTCGCCCTGATTTTGTAAACCGATTTGATGAGCATTTGCTTAGTGAATAATCACATATTTTGCTGCCTCTCATCAGGCTTGAGCTTCGGCTTCCTGATCCTTCAGCTGAGTCGTGATCCTCTCATATACTTGTTGATAAAACAGTCATGACTCATATACAACAGTATAACGACGGAGTTAAACAATGGGCTAGTTGACGTGGCGGAGTATTTTATCACTTGTTTTGCGTATGATGCTAGTTTCTATGGTTCTTTAGGCGAAAGATGAATCTATGTTTAGACCCAATTGAGGCATGTTCTTTCCGAATCTCTTTCGGGCAAGTTTTCTTCTCCTTATCTTGCCTAATCTAAACATTAGGTCAATTTTGTTTTCCTAATACTACTACTGTTAGAAGCTCAAGCTACCCTACATATTAAACACTGACCTGCACCTCCTTTTAAACTAATCTTTTTTTAATTTTAAATTCTTAATTTTATATTTGGATAAGGTTGTTCACATTCCGTCCTCTCACATTTTCTCGGACGGATAACAGGGTATTAGTTGTATTTTGGTGTAAATGCTGGGTTGGGCCAGACCAGCCTTAATTAATGATCGTTTCTTGGGCCGAGCCCAAGATCGTCAACCAACGCACTCGGTTTGGGCTTTTCTGAACAACATGAAAAATGAATATTGCACCTGTATCGATTATCTTTTGAGAACTCTCCTTTATTCTCCGTTCAATTCTCAACCAACGGTGAAACCCTATTGCGTGATCTCCTCTTCGCTCCCAATTTCTATCAAATCGGCGTCATCAAATCACCAATGGTGAGGAATGAATACGAGAATAATTTGGTCATATCTCGTGATGTGGATTTGCGTTTGCGTGTGTTGATGATGCGTGAGCATCAACTGTTCGATTGAATGTCGCTGAGATCTGTGTGGAATTTTGACACCAAGACCTGTAGTTTCGTATATGGCGAAAACAAGAACTGGGTTAATGAAATTGGTGAATCGATTCGTGTGGGTTGTACTGTGACGAAGATGTGGCCAATGACGGTGAACGTAGCATGGATTAGTCTTTGAGTTCATGATTTAAATGGTTTTGTGTTGAGATGGATTGGGATAGGAAAAGTAGCTAGGCCTAAAAGGTTGTGGGTTCATTTGGGGTCGTGAACTTCACTGTCAAAATGATAGTTGAAAGGTCAAGAGGAGTCAATTTATTGATAAATCTTTTTTTTAATCGTGAGGGAAAAAGATTCGACATAAGGATATTAGAAAATAAGTTCTTTATATAAAATAAGTGTTATTCTTATCCCTACACTAGAGGGGATTTATTTCCATTATTTTTTCTGGTGATGAAGAATTAAACTGCCGACTTTAGGCATGGAGTGATTCTGAGCTGCAACTGTTGCAACTCGATGTTCTTGTGGTTCATTCATGCTATACTAGGCTACTAGTCTCAGAGGGATATGAAAGGTTCCGAAACTCATGATTGCGTTGCTAGGATCACATGGTTATTTGTCATCTGATGCGTGCTAAGATCTAGGATGGATGCTGCCTTCGCTGGAAACAGTATCGATAGATCATTACAATTGTAAAGACTTTTATGCTGATCATGCTAAATTGTCAGGCATATAACAGTCACTGGACTGTAGTTTCGATCCTTGCTTGAACTGATCGTGACTTTGGACACGCAGGTAATCTTCTGTCGCTTGATTGTGACTTTGGACACGCAGGTAATCTTCTGCCGACAAGCGACGAGGATCATGAAGCCAATTGGTATTGCTATTTCTGATATCTAGATAGGGGAAAGTCATGGTGGCATGAAGAACAAGCAAAGATGTCAAGGTTAGAATTTGCTCTACTTCTGGTTTGTGCTTAATATTGACTTTTTTTAGGGCTGTTCTGTGCGCTTAAGGTCCTTGCCGTCAGGGACTTGGATTAAGTCTAGGTTGAAGTTTACTAAATCCATTACTGGGTTTCTATCATTGTCGCGATCATCATCACAAAGGCCTTTTGGACCCCTAAGCACGGTGTGGCGTCATTTCCTGTTATGGACATTGAAATGTGTTTAGGCTTGTGAGCTTCATCCTGTCGATGTTTCCTACCATCTCGTTTCTGTTCATTTTGCTCTCACTCCATTCCTTGCTCTTTCATATAAATCATCCTACTCTTTCTCGATTGGGTCTCTTG
The DNA here is from genome assembly GCA_001925005.1 of Drosera capensis. Taxonomy (NCBI): domain Eukaryota; kingdom Viridiplantae; phylum Streptophyta; class Magnoliopsida; order Caryophyllales; family Droseraceae; genus Drosera; species Drosera capensis. The sequence continues at coordinate 19,998 of LIEC01005991.1, forward strand.
TGGCCTGTGAATAAAAAGTCCAGCATGCCTCAAACCGCATCCCCTCCTTTTTTAAATCAAAGTGACAGAAGAAGATTGAACTACATCAACTTCGAGATTATTAAAGCAGACAATACAATGTCATACTCCTAACGATTCCAGGCAGCATGAAGCGAACAAATTTTCTCCGTCAAGGAGAGTTACAAAACTCTCCACCTCAAAAGAAGAAAATTCATCTACTTCATCACATTGCAGTGACTATCTTATTGATCTGTAAACTTCCTCAATCCTTATAAGTCATAACTAATAATGTTATGTCGCATGTGTGCTTTATCACATAGCCGATGCTCTGTAGCAAATCACTCCTACGAGCATTCAGTATCACTCTGAGAGTGTTTTGTTACTGAGCGCATGCTCGGATTAGCAAAGATGGTAATACTCCTTATTCTCGATCTCTACGTTCATATAACTTAATCAGCGAGGAGAGGTTCATCCTCTGATGCTGTAGTGATGCATTCCTTTTCGTCCTGGAACCCTTCCAAAGAAGGATAAGGGGAGTGGCCTTCTCCAAACGATTTGATGTGATCCTTGAGAGATCTTTTGTGCTTGAAATCAGAACCACAAGAACAATACCACAGCTTCCCACAGTTCTTTTCGTGTGTTCTCCAATCCCCTTTAACCGCGAAGCTTTTCCTGCATTTCCTGCACACGAACGCCTTAGCTCCATGCTTCCTTTTGAAGTGTGTTTGCAGTGTCCTGAAATCCTTCATGGGTTTTGCTCTTGGATGGTTGAAGTTGTTCTTGCAACCATCAGCGCAGCAGTAGCAGCGCAGCCTGAGCATCGCTGCTGGCTGTGCGCCTTTCAGGGACTCCGGTCCTCTCCTGTACTCTGATCCATGTCCCCACATGTGCATCTGCACCACAAAGTTCAATTTGCCTCTTGCTTCAATGAGAATAATAGTCAAGACTGTGTTAAGGTTCTTATAATATATGGGAGCCTGCTACTGCTTGCTTGAGCTTTTAGTTAGAATGAATTCCTCAACTTGTCACCAAAGCGGATGGATGTCATCAAAGTTCACAAGCTTGAATTCTATTCTCCCTAATATTCAGTACTTCTGCTTGAGCTAGAAATGAAGTGACTGGCCAAATTCCTAAGGAACCCAAAGCTTTCTGAACTCTGCTATTTCAGATTGAGTTGGGTTTCATATCGATCGACTTTAAGAAACTGATTCGAAACAGAGTAGACAGAAGAAACGGTTACTCGCTAACAAAGAGCCAAGTAGTACATAATACCTGCATGTTGTTGTAGCGATTGAATGTCTTACTGCAGATGGGGCAAGCGAACTGCATCGGTCCGATAAGTATCTGAGCCGGAGTCGGGATCCAAAACCTACTCTCGGAGTTAAGAGAACTATCTATGGACCTCTCTTTTGCGGTATGTTCTCCCTTGTTGATGAATGGCTCCTTCATCTCAACATCATAATCTACCTCATTAGGCAATCCAATGCACAAGCCAATTGTTACTCTCTCTTTGTTCTTTTCCTTGATCATCTCCTTGCTCAACTTTGGTGGTTTTGACTCGCGAAATCTGCTGAGTAGAGGCAGGGTCATCTCTCGAACCTCCTCGACTTCCTCTTCCTCTTGGATTGCTTGTAATTGAGTTACTGAGGATGACGACGATGATGGGGATGATTTAGGAGCTTTTGAAGCCATGAGCCATTCTATCAACGTCGGTGAGCTCAGGTTCATGCCATCTGCGTGGTAGCTCCTTGTTTCCATTGTAGAAGAATTCATCAAATCCTTGTATCCGTATAACTTTATATGGCAACCATCGGCATATAAGTTTATATGGGAAAGCTTTCCACTCATGAGTTGTTTTTATCTGAAGGTGGGTTGGGTTGGCCTTGTCTTTCACCAACTTTTCCCTCTTCCCAAAGAAGGCCTGAGTGGGTAGATAAAACATCGTTAACTCTGACCCTTTATAATACGTAGGGTCTTATGTATAACATGATACTATTGTTAATTTTAATCCCTTTTCTTTGTGGATACACTTCGATATTAAAAACTTAGAGAATCTGATAATTATATATTGAATTTCATTCGGAGAGATTAGTGTTGGGGTTATGGATAATGACACGGAAAGAACACATGATTACTGGAGGAAGAGAATCCTTGAAAAGGTTGGCGTTTTGTATGCAACTGTTGGCTTGTGAACTCTTGGACAAATAATGCAACGTGCCATACAACCTGTCTACTGTTTCCATTACTGTCTTGGATATGCAGCCAAACCTCATTCTAGAAATATGGCTTTCAGCGTATTGATCATTGTTTTCTTGCAGCCCAGCTAGAGGGACAAGTCTGGTTCGTTGATCCGAGTATCTATTCAAGAGCGTTTCGGGTACGAGTTCGAGTTTTGACGGCAACATTATGTTGATCGTGCGGTAAGACTCCATTTATAGAACTTTCTTTTGATGATCCTACTGTGAATGGACGCCTTACAGCTTAATTCTATTTAAAGTATATGATGGGTATAATGAGCCAAGAACATTAGTCAATGCCTGAAATCAAACGATGGCAATAACATATTGAGCAAGTTAAAAAAAAAAAAAAAAAACAAAGTGCTTGCCTTTGTTTACTTTAACTCAACATAAAACTGGGAAACGTGGGCTGATTGGTAAAAATGACCTTTTTCATGTGCTTTTCAATAATAGCTGCTGCACAAACCCATTTCAGTTCATTAGAAAGATTTGCTGTGATGGCATGCAGCCTTTGACTCAAGATAACCCTTCTGATTTGATATCAAAAGATGAATCATGCGTCTTCGATGTCAATATGTGGATCGTGCAATTCGATATCACACCAAGTCAGATGACGTAGGTGAAAGAAGTGCACGAGGCTTTATTTCTCGTAGTTTATATGTGTTCTCGTTTCGTGTGGACTTCAGATTTGCACCTTTCACTAAGTGGACATCAGTGTGTTTCCTTGTTTTCACTTTGAACTTGTTTCACCGTATGCAAGCAACATGTAGTATTTGAACTCTGTCGAGACGGTCTATCTCCTGTATGACCATAGTGGGTGTTTTCGTTTCCTGTTATGCATCGGTTGATTTTTTATCTACGGGTTTGTGGTTTCGATGCCATTGTCGGCTAAGTCGAAGTCATTGTGCTTATTCTATCTGCATCCTTGATAAAATTCCGATCAAATAAAAGTGTTGACTAGCACCTGAGATTCCTGGTTTTCAGGTAGTTTCGTATTGATTGATGGGAGAATCTTCAAGATATGCAAAACAAGCGAGACCATGGGACCTCGACGTGCTTGACATGACTCAAGTGAAGCCAAAAGGGAACAAGGAAAGTAGATACTAACATTAACGCTAGGCATGGTCAGTTCTCACAAAAGCAATACCACTTGCATTTTGTTTGGCATGAACCTTCGATTCTTTTTTGAACGGTTCGTATCTTTCTGATACATAATAAGTAAACCTAAAATATAGGAACTGTTTTGCTAAACCAAGTCTTCATTTACTATTTTGTGCATCAATGGTGGACTAATTGATGCCAAAATTATCGTTACATTGATAGACCTTGATCAAAACAATGCTCGAAGTATTCTTATGGTTCCTTATTGACCGACTTTATGCATCTCCAGATAACAGGTAACAACATGTGATCTTAAGGTGTGTTTCGTGTTTTCGGATCAGATATCAGAAAATCGGATTTTCTGGGGATGAAACACAACCAAGGTATCACTCTCCTTTTAAAACATTTTCTTCGTTTCTGTTGTATGTCTATGTGTGAGCATCACTGTTTTGTTTATTCCCGTCTATACGTGCTTGATATTTCCTTTTTCCATTTGTCTGAAACACGTACCCATTTTCTTCTTGTTTTTCAACATTTTCGCATTGCTAAACCGGTTTAAGAGTGAAACCGGCTACACAAGGAAGAATTAGAGAGGCCGTGCTGTGACACATCTTTTTAGTCAGTATGATATCATCTTTCCATACCTATAACGAGTTTTATGTAGTAATCATCGGTATGTGGCCGGGAGTGGAAGATCATATGGACAGATTCTTCTGGGAATAAATTTGGAGTCAAGTCAATACCAATAATATATGCCGCGGCTGACCTTGACAGGACTTTCTGTTTTATCCCTCCTTTTAGTCCATGATGACCTAAGTGGCAGACTCACCGAAGTACCAAACACGATCGGTATTTTTAGTTTGGTAAATACTTATCATAATTTTGAAAATCAGGAAAACAGAGAGGGATATGTCATATAGATCCCTCCGTCACGCCATATAACCCAGTGTAGAGCTCCGGTGCTTAGTACAGTCCAAATAGCGTGTAATGTTAAAAGTTACTACTGCTACTTGGTAAGTAAAGAAGCGCCTAGAACTATGCCAAAGGTCAGAAGGTTCTAAGTTCAACGTGCATTACATTCCAATAAAAAACAGAGTACCATTGAAATTGCTCATTGAATAATAATATCATGGTCATTATATGTTCACCTTTGAAGTCATAGTAGACTAAAGGGAACATGCCTCAGTTGTCCAAATTAATCTGCGGGTGTTTTTCTGAAATTTACTTTTTGTATGTTTCTATGCCATTGAATTGTTCAAAGTTTCCCCATTTTTGGCAATTGTAGCGAGCATAATGACTGAGAATTACTATGAGTGGGCGATGAAATTTTTAGAGCGGAAATGTTTGAAGTCACGCTAAGCAAAGGTCAAGCTAATCCCAGCATCTTCATCATCACGGTTTTGACTCTGGGTCTTAACTACCCATATTGGACTCAATGTCATTGCATAGCTTTTTCTTACTTTTTATCGCTTCCCTTTTTATGTTATTGATTATGCTTTTCTGTTCTGTTTTTTCAGCATGTTTGGCTTGACTTGTTCAAAAAGTTTTCTGTTCTCTGTTGAAGGATTTACTTTATTTTTACGTATGACTTCGAATATGGATTTCAGTTTGCAACTTCCTTCAATCTGAATATGCAACTTGGCTTTTTGGGATTTGTGGACTTCGGACAATTAAGTTTCAGATGCATATCCGGCATAGATGATTTACTTTTTTATTCATGGATAAACCTTCAAAACCAGAAGATGAATCTAGTCCAAAACGTTGTTATATTGACGAGTTTAGCATGGTACTAAGGGCTCAGCCCAATACAGTAAGAAATCATGATGATACCCATTTCTTTGATTGGCCCAACCCAATCCTTGAAACATTAAGACAGTACTTGGACTCTTGTTGAGACCATTAACAGAAATGTCCTCTTAAGTGCTTTGACTTGAGGCAGATACTCATCTATATAACAAAGTTCTATATCAAGGACGTGTACTGTTCATAGATGGATCATCAATTTGCACGGTCATAAGCAGTGAGAGTTACTCTCTGAGTCTGTTTTGTGTTGTCTCTGACTCCCTGAGTCGCTCTCTCATTCTGAAAAATTAAGAATCCTCCTGGTTGCCTAATGCTGAACATTTCACACTCCCAAAATACCGCCAACTCTTTGTAGACGATTAGAATGGAAAGGGGAAAGGGTCTTGGTATAGTTGAACATAAGCAACTGTTTTGTACTGTAATTCATAACGTCGGTCAGCTGATGTTCAAGATCTCATTAGCATTCCCTTAAACAGACATAATACCATATGTTTTCGTCAAACTCAGCATGTCTGTCCCGGTCACCTTAACATCTTCATTAAACGGATTCACAATATCAGAGTGTATTAGCCAATGTACTCAAAGACTCAAAGGTCACGCAATACGACAATAGTTGAACTGTCATTTTCCTTAGTAACCGGTTTCAAGTAATTTGGGATAAATTAGGTATAACTATTGGGATGTCTTGCTTCACACAGTTGTTGCTTTGGCATATTTATTGAATAAGTTACATATTTCAATCTAACATATATTACGAGACGATCGGATATGACTTGATAAAAAAATAAAAAATATATTTATATGTATCAAATATTATATAATATGTATATGTTGTGTTTTTTTTTTTTTTCCGAAAAGAATGGAGTATTCCGCTTAAGCCTTGTTGGCCCTTGTGCCAAAGCTTATCCAATTCTATTTCAAACCATAATGATACCCTCTATCCTCTTTTTCCTTACTCAGCCATTGCTCAGTGATGATCATCATCATCAGACTAAAATCTCAGAAGTCTCGATAAAAAGCAAACCAGTCCCAGAATCTCTGATGTATGTGTATGAAAGGTCACCTCAAAAAACAACAACCACCCTTTAAACCAGAAGTCACCCACAATGATTGTTACCCACAGGGCATAGACCGCAGGTTGAGGTGGTTCTCTCTTGAGTACTTGTAAAATATTAAAGGTACCAAAACTAGGGGGCATTGTCCATTGGGTCATATTTGAGTTCAGTGTACTTCAACGTGGATAGGTCATAGGAGGCCCCCCCCCCGACCCCCCTTGCAAGTGTTGTTTTGTTGATGCTTGTTCTGTCCTTCGGGTTTATGCATTCATTGAACACCATAAAAGATCAATGATGCAAATGGAAAGGAACATATTAGCGGTGGCTCAAGCGACAACATGTTTATTTTCTGTTAATTAGTACAAGATGGTGGCTTCAGATCATAGAATTGAAAATTCATCTTCTGTTATTACAACATGGATGATCCAATGACCATAAAAAGAGACAAAAGAGCAATTGCTTATTTTTTCTTATGGTTTTCTTTGTTTCGGTAGCTTCTCCACAGTCTTATGTCTTTGTTACTCGATTGTTATAACAGAGAATCCGAATCCCAAAAACGATTGTCCATTTTCAAAAAATTAAGGGCTGTGGATGGGGTGGGTGGGTTGTTCTCTAATCTACAACAGCCTTGTCTTGCTTGATACTGTGGTACAAACTTTCCCCATTTGGCTTCTAAGTCGTTGATACAGAAACTTTGAACGGTTCTACCCCCCC
>LIEC01005991.1:26927-53682 GCA_001925005.1 Drosera capensis
TCCCCCCCCCCCCCCCCCCCCCCCCAAAAAAAAAAAAGAAACTTTGTACGGTTTAATGCAGGAGGCCGTCGAACAACCATTTCTAGCAATTTGTTTAGTCAAAAAGTGTCCCTTATAAGTCATGACTAAGATTGTAAGAGGTTAATAGTATTGTTTATAGAAAACTTATATAGTGGATTATAGGATGTCGAACTGCTGTTTTGTGACGATGAATGATCTTTTTCGTTTTACACGTTATTAAGGTGATCAAAATGATTCTTTTTTTTTTTTTTTGGAAAACCTTTTGAGAAGCATACTCACTCCTCCACTATAGCACGTTCTATATATCAAGCCGATCTTTTCATGCTGGACAAGTAAAGAAATATGGTTTGATGTTTGAAAATATTTGCGATGCGTCCGTATCTGTTCCAATGTGGCCAATGACTACTCTCATTACCCTGTGGCTTGTCTTCCGATTATTCTTGTCGTCATGTCTGGTTGCACTATCCTCCTATTGTTCATGTTGAGAGATGTTTGTCAATGATGGCTAATCAAGAAAGTTTGTAGTTTGCTGCATAGGTTCTAACATTTCTTTGTGAACCGTATATTGATATGCTCTTCCATGTAGGTGTAGGCGAAATGCAAAGGAAAGTTAGAGAACTGGGCAGCGATTGTGAACATTCATTATCGGTTGCAACAAGTAAGTTGTCATTCATTTTCTGTTTCGCGCCATGTATGCTCTCTATTAATCTCTTAGTTTATTTTATCTTGTGGATTGATCGGTGTGATTCTTGTGATGAACCTTATATGTTTCGTCAATGAGCATGATTGACAACAATCACCATTAGCAAGAAATAGTACAGAAATACAATAGTCTTTCTACAAACTGAACTCGCTGCAGAAATCCCAATACACTTGCTGCACTGCAAATACCAACAATCACATGATGAAAAACACACTACTCAAGTTGTCCCCTCGTGGCCATGAAGGGCTCATAGTGTTATTACACACAGCACCTAGATAGTTTCACTACACTACATGCTTAGAACATCACACGGGGAATCCGCCGATGAGAGTTGCTAGGCGGTTCAACGCCGCCTGGCAGCGGTTTCCCTTTGGCAGTTGAAGTAGACGACCGCCACTGGAAGGCTTAGATCGTTCTCTTCAGCGAAACTACGGGTGTTGAACCCGTCCCTTGAAACGGGAGGGGCGACCCCTTGTCTTCGCTTCTGCTTGAACAGAATGAACACAAACCTGTGTATGCCTATGTTTGGCCTTGGCATTTCATAGCTCACCAGCTCTCTTCCTGCATTCATAGTTTAGCACATGAAAATCCAAGTCCCATATATGCTTCTTTTTCTATGAAGAGCGAATTCCAAGTCTATTTATATATGGTGAGATTCTTACCAAATGTGGAATCCGTTGTGCCCGGTATGTCAGTAACTATCCTGTAACATTGTCAGATCAAGAGAAGGTGTCACGTACTGCCATGGATTACCAGGGTTGATGGAACAAAATTAGATTAAGATAAATTTATATCTTAAAACAGGGATTAATCTATCAACTTGATGCTTCCGTTCAAACTGAATCAATTGATATCGCTGAAGTACTTTACATGTTTTGTGTTTCGTGTTTCATCTATATGTTTGTCTCGGTTGATTGTATGCTGTGTGCAGGTAGCAGAATTGTACATACCAGTGGAGGTGTTCTCTAAGATATGGATCACTTGGTCCAGGAACATCGGGATCAGTCATGACCTGCAACTCGAGCGAAATCAAATGTCACAACGAAGGTGCAGCAGGTATGTCACGACAATAGAATATATTGTATATAAACATATATACCAAGGTGAAGAATGATCTCAAGTCGCCGCCATGAACCTCGACCCTTGGCTTCGAGGTGACACCGGAAGGGAAGAGCTCATGGCCATTGAAGACTTGCTTGTTTGAATTGTAAGTCACACACATTTTCACTGTGGGAGTGAAGCAGTCAATCACATCTCCAATTACTCTCCCAAGGATCAAAGAGTTGGACACTTTGGCCATCACACAAGGAGTTCTTTCTGTGCAAGACTTATTGGACAACCCTTTTTGATGAGTGCTCTTGTATCTTGAATGAGATCGATGGTGAGGAATGACCCTATATTTATAGGGCTAAAGGTGCTTTAAGTGTCGTGGGGGGGTCCCTATTTGAAGCCAAAAATGGGGAACTTTGCATGAATATATGTTGCTAGTTGTGGTATTTTTGTACTTTAACTTTGTTTGTTTAGGCAATTTGGTATCTTTAGACTTTAGGACCTATATATGGCATGACCTGTACGAGTATAGTTTTGAAAATAGGATGTCAGGCATTGATTTAAAATCAAATATGTTAATTAATTTTTTTTATAGATTCTATAAATCTTCTATGTCATGGAATCATATATGCATATTTCATTTGTTCCGTGAAAAATATAATATATATGTGTTTTGTATTATCTTATATGTATAAATCTCTTTTTTATATCAAATCGTGTCTGATCGTCTCCGCAATATATGTTAGGTTGAAATACATAATTTACATCACAATTGATGTTTCATAATAAATTTTACATTGATACGTGTGTAAAATCAAAATATTACATCTTTTACAGAATGAAAAAAGTAATATTTTTTTAAAAAATCTTTTATGATAAAAAAAATCAGTTAAAATGAATCACCATTTTCCTTATTAATTGGTAGTAGCATATGTATAGGTTGGGCATCTTTGGACGGTTCTACCATATTTTTGTTGCTCATATGCTATGAAATTGATACTGTTGAGGTGTTTAACGATGTATGTACTCAGTCACGTTTTGAATATGCATGATAAGCTATGCTTGAGCATATGTAGTTCATTTTGTAAGAGTTTGCAAATGAGTTCAACAGTTTTTTTTGGCTTGCTCCGTTTGACGAATGAATAGTACTATCCTGAAACAGAAACTTTACAAGCTAAAACATGTTCTAAATAGCAAAAATAAGTACATCAACAAACTTAAGTGGAAGCGAATTCTGATGATTCTAACAGCAAAACTTTTTAGAGTCTAAAGTTAGATTAACCTTGCACCGAATTCTGTTGATGATCCTAATTAGAAGCTTGATACTCCAATTACTATTTTGACTTAAGTCACATGGATGTGAAATTGAAGTTAAAAAAAGGAGGAGTATAATCCTGTACTTTTAAAGCCTATAAGCAAGAGAACAATACCATATGCATACCATTATCAAGTTAAGACACTAAAAAATATTGGGAATTGTCACCTCTCTTTTACAAAAGGGGTTTACTCATTGCTTTGTTAAGTTAATTTGTTTCTCTAGCTAGTTCAAATTTGGTATAATGCCAATGCGTGCATTGCCATAAATAGAAGAATAGGTGGCAACATTGTTTGATTCTATTTCCAAGTTGGTGGATACCATGAACATATTTAAATTTATATGTGTTTGATATAACTCAATGATTAAGATTAAAATATAAAGATAGATATATATGAAGATATGGATCTAAATTAATGATAATGAGTTTATTAATTATTAGGTTTTCATCTTTAAAAATATCTCCCAATCATATTTTAATCTCAATTGTTGAATTTATATAAAAATATTTAAAGTATCATAATATATATTCTACAAACTCAGATATCATTTACCGATCAACATCGATTGATCATCTTTTGCAAATTTGAACACATCATAGCATAAGCCCATAGATGAAACTCATTGGCCCGTAGTTACAGTTCCATGGCAAAGTTATCCGATCGTCATCAACGTACAAAATCTATTAATGCCTCATTGAAATCAATCAAAAACTATGTTAAAGAACAAACACATTGATCAATCTTAACCTCCGAAGAATTAGTATGTGATAGTACCATTGATTTTGTAAGAATCATTGGTTTGCCTCATGGACAATATAGCCAACAATAGAGCACAACGGGCCAAACCCTAGCCATGACCACTCCGCCAACGACCCGTTGGTTTCTTCCCTCCGTGCAATGCAACAAGATTTGATTATGGGTCTTCAATCATCTAATCTACTGTTTGCATTTCACAGATCTCCTCACTGGCGATAAAAACCCTTTTGAATTTCTATGTCATGGTCTCGAAATTTCTTCATCTGGATCTGCATCAAGTTTCTTCCTTTACCCTTTCAGTATCCGTGGAGACCCTTTGATCCTTATTGTGATTTCTAGGTTTTGCTTGTGTTTGCGATCATTTGATTGTATACCAAAAGTGCCCATTTGCCCTCTTGCATGGGGTTCTTGGTACAACTTTGTGGGGTTTCTATTTTTAGCTGTGATTGTTGATCATTTATTTTGATTGACGGGTTGTTCGTTTTCAATGTTTTTGACATGATTTCGCATTGCCCATTTGCTAGAATGTATAATAAAATATGATTTGAGGCGAAGATGTTGCCTTGCATCTCACGCTGTGTTTCTTTTGCGGATTAAAAGCATGGGATAGGAATAATAGTCCATCATAACCTGTTATCCTGTGTTAGTTTTGTGTTGTGATATGTAACTGGATTTAGGTGAAGATATTAGTGATGCTGCATTTCCCACTTTCCCATTGCGTCTTAATCGTAGATCGGATATCAGCAGTCTTACGTTTTTGTTTGTGGGGCTAAGCGCATACAAGTTTTCCGTTGCAGGTTGCAGATGCAATGCGAATCAGACCTAACTTTTGCTTGGAGTCCACGGAGCTTCTGTTACTTGGAGCTGCTTGAATTATATTTTGGATAGGCATGATGCTTTGCTTTTCGAGATACCAGCACTTGTCTCATTTTGGAATCTTCAATTATAATATCTTGAAGATGCCATCAGGTTGTGAGGGTTCTCATTGGTTTCTCCTCTCGTACATGATGGAAGGCATCATTTGGCTCCAAATTTGGCAAGGTCGGTTTTGCGGAGAATTCCTGCTTAGGACTGATGAGCATTTTGTAATGCTCATGCTTGCTCCATGGTCATTGTATTGGTGGATAGACAGAATGCGATTCCCTTCGCTAAGTCCCCGCTCTAGGAACTTGCTTATTTTCTCCACCGACCAAACAAGATATGGAGAACTTGGAGAACCTGTCGCAAAATCAAGCTGTTTGCCATGCCTCCGCAATTGGTCCATGCCTTTGCCTCAAATACTCAAAGGCCCGGGATGTCTCCCAAAATTTTCAGAGGTAACTACAAACTAATACTGCTATTTATATTTTTAAAAAACTTAAAAAGATTTTTTTCCCAAAAAGAACCTGTAGATGAAAGAAACGTGAAGCAGTCCCTGTTGTGTAACTGAAATTTCCAGCTGTAGTTTTTCTTAATCTTTGAAAAAGGAATTGAAAGTTTACATATGCTGCTGTTACATTCAATGCCAAGGTTGCTCTCGTGTTTTTCATTTGCAGAGCCATTTGGCATTTCAAACAGCTTTTTTTTCTCCTTGAAATATGGTATACAATTGGTTGTGCCTGGTTTACCAGTGGAATAAAGTGTTATTTATCCGGTGCAGAGAATCTAGTGTGACATCAAGTTTTTTGATCTGTTGGTAATCTGCAAATAGCTTCTGTTTTGTGGTTTTATTTTGAGATGGCACAAGACTGAAGTTTGTGATTGCCCTGTTCATCGAATCTTCAGTTTCAGGTGCTTGAGAATAGGCCAGGAGCTTGGTTAATCTCGTTAGTCAGGTTAGTTGTTTTCTGTATCTGGAGTTTTGCATTGATCACTCTATCGTCGATCATCATTTTGACCTTTTCCTCATGGAGGTGATAATTCAGAAAATGATGCTTGTGATTACATGCTTTCTCATTCTAGTGATTTAGAAATTGATTTTTACTGCTATATACCTCAAAACACACTTACTCCATTATTCTGCTACCTAAAAGGAGATATGGTTAGTCCCTTGACTCATTGTTGTATGTCTTTTAATGAAGATATAAGATTTGTTAATACTCTCCACTCTCCATTAGTAGTAATCCAATTTCCCCGTCTGTTGTTGGATTGTTAGATCTCCTTTCCCGGATTGAACCCAATGCCAAAATCAGACTTACAATAGCTTGGGAAACATGTTTTCGTATCTGGCCTTACTTCGCAGAATGGATCATTATTCCCTGCTATAACTCAAACTCTAAGCCACTCCTGATATGTCTGTATGACCAATGGAACCAAACTCGTTCACTGCCTATCCCAGTTTGCGAGAGAATTCTGAAATGCTGTAATTCTGCTGGCCTGCTTAGCAGATTTTTCTCTTTGGCTTTATGCCTCTTATGTCAGTAAGGGGATTGCGATGTCTCTTTAATGTATATGAAAGTTGTTTAGGTTTTACAGTTGGGGTTGGAATTTGAGAGAGATGAGCTTGGTGTTCAGAGATTGAAGATTCGTAGTACAAATTTGGCTTCATGTGTTTTCTTTCAGCATCGTCTTTGTTGTTTATGTTACATCTGAGGCAAGAAGATATTTAGCAACAGCTGTAAGCTCTTTGCCGTATTAAAACCCACATCAGCTGTATGATTCTCTCTCGATACAGCTCCAAAAGTTCCATTTTTAGCAGCAGAATTCTCAAAATTCGCTATCCCATTAGTATTTCATTGTAATACAGAAATTTATGTGATGTTTTATGAAGCGAAAAAACTAAGCTGAGCAACAAGTCCGCAAATTCCAGCCAAGTGCATTCACAACGATCTGTTCTTTTGTAACTAGTTGGGTACCTATGTGTGCTTTCATTTGTTCCTTTTTATCTCTTCTTCTCCCTTAGGTCACAACTACATTGCTGCTCATACAGATATGTTAGTGCTTTTAACACTCGTTGTTGGCGGCCTTATATGGGCGTATCGGGCAATAAAAGCTCCTCCTCCTCCTCCTGGTCGGAATATGACCTTTAAGGAAAACTTGATACATTCTCAGTTCATTTTGCATTTTAGTTATATTTCTATGGTACTTTGCTTGGAGGAACGGCCTTGGACCGTAGGCTCAGACTCATGTGTCAAGGTTCTTTTGAGTTTTGGTCATATGTTCGGATCTCAATGTCCAAAAAAGTCTCTACTTTGTTAATACGGTTACGTTTTAAAGTCTGTCCTAACCCAAATGAAGTGGGAGCCTATGGGATTTGGTTTTAGTGGAATTGACCTGTTTTCAGGTAGATATAACTATTTATAGCTATAATTGACTAATTATTTTAGGCTTGCTGGTGTGGCTCTAGTAGTGCCCGTGGTGAATTACCGGTGGCCGTGTCTTCCTCGTGAACCGTGTTCCTCCGTGTTTAGCAAGCTGGATTTGGCTGAGCGATTGAGACTCCATATATTGCATCGTGCTCCTAAGTTGGCGTGGATGCTCAGATCCTGGCTCCCGTGGCCAACTGTTCACTCCATGCTGAAGAAGAACCCTCGAGCCTTCAACGAAAGTGATATGAGAATTATGAACTTCCTGTGGAGTTTGCGGGCACTTGATAAGGTGACTCCTCTTAAGTGCATCCATCTCCTTCTTAGGCGCAGTGACAATATTCTGATTCGTGTTATTTGCAGGATAAAATACAACAGCAAGGCGATTATGTTTCGCCCCACAAAGACATGGAAGTATCCTTTGGCAAGTGGGAATTCGATCCTTTGAATATCGACAATCTATTTCTTGATAACAAGGGACGGGCTCATATTTGGATAGGGGACGAGGACGGGGTAAGTAATATCGCCTGACTTGCAGCGTTACATTTTGCGGAAACTGTCATGGGTTCATTGCCACGAAGTTCCTGGTGGTGGGCATTGGATCGTTCATGATGCCGCCATCTGTGAGATGATCTTCAAGTCATTGTGCTTGGAGAATAACTAGATCGTGATTCGTGATACTCTACATTGTCGGACGCAAAAATTCACTTCGTTATCTATTGTCTACTGATGGCATTTGATTCTGGTTAATATCTTTGTCATGGTTTGTCATTTCCTTATTCTGTTACAGATATCCCTAATCTTTGAAGAATTTCTCGAAATAACGAATTGAGCTATATAGCATACTTCGCGCAATGAGGTCATCAAAAGATGTCGTCTGAACTGTAAGGGCTCCTTGAACTTTTTTCCGAGCTGTGGAATATCCCATCCCCATTGCAGTGCCAATTTGGCAAAAACTATTACTTATAACCTACACTTTACTTCGGAACGATTCATTTCCTTGTGCTTTGCTGCCTACTCCCTAGTGTACACTTTACACATTATGTATGTTGTGGTTATATAGTCATAAATCTTTTGCTAAAGTAGAGAGGGTGTATTGTAGGTAGTCAATCTTGCATTGAAGAATCCAAAATGCGTGACACGTGTGATTGATTTTGAAGCGTAGAAATTTGTACCCTATACTTTCTTGGCCATAACAACTTTCTGGTGATGATAGTGCTAGCACTGATTTTATTTTGTCCTGTTTCCTCTTTTTAAGGGAAGTTTTTTTTTCTTTCAAGGAAAACTTGATTAGTGGTCACCAAATCTCTTATCAATTGGGGTTATGGTCCCGAATCTTATTATGACGGATATGCAATGCAAAGTAATTGATGCTATGACTGGTTATGTATGTCTGTCGATTGATTAAGGTTTTGAAAAATTCAATATAAGGAGGTAGATCCCCTGATGTTATAACACAATTACAAGATTGATCCAACAATAAGAATCATAAACCACAACGAATCTTGGGTGTTTTTCCATTTTCCACCTACGGATCTTCCCTATTATTGTGCTTGAATAAAGGATCTCATTCGTGACGATTAGATCTCACCAAAGTTTCCTTGGTGTCCTCCTTGTTGAGTTGTTGACCACCAGCAATAACATAAAAATTCTCACTTCTAATCAGTTCTCACGTGCCCCTTCACACAGAGGGATTGATAGCCAGCTACCAACAGACCCTCAATAGTAAAAACCACCTCAAACCCCATCACTCTGATACACTCACTCCACTGATTTGAACAAAACAAAGCCATTGCACCAAGTGAGCTCTCAGGTAATCATATGAACTCGTTTGTTTCCTCTTTTGTTTCTGTCTTTTTGCTTCTTGCCCACTGAAATTGATGGAGTAGGGTATCATAAAAACATAATCTTGATGTAGCAGTATGTATGAGGCAGCAGTTTTGGTGTTGGGAGCAAGTTTTGTGATATGGGCATGGAAGAGTTTGACACCACCAGATCCAAGGATATGTGGGAAGCCTAATGGTCCTCCTGTGACTTCAAAGAGAGTCAAGCTTAGTGATGGGAGGCACTTGGCTTACAGGGAGTATGGTGTTGCAAAGGGGTGTGCTAAGTTTAGGGTGGTTGTTGTTCATGGTATTGATAGCTCCAAGGATTTCTATCTTCCTCTCTCTCAGGTGTAGTGTCTTGGTCCTTTCTTGAACTTTGATTGAAAGTTGTTTGATTATTTGATTGGTTTTGCTAGTTGGGGTTAGTGTTAGTGTTTGTGTTTGGTTGGTTGATTGCTTCAATGGGTCGAATGCCGAATGCTTCTGCGTACATTCGAGTCTTGATAGGAGGAATTTGGTGTGCAGTGTTAACTTGGAAGAGAACGAGAGCTTGTTTGTGTCGTTACTCAACATGTAGGCGTAACATTCTTGATATGAGTATCTGTCCTCTTTACCAAGGTAGTGACCGATTAGTTTTGTTGATAGATTGAATTGAACACGGTGAAGTTTGAGTATATATGGCATCTTGGGGAAAGTGAGTGAGAGTTGTGATGTCTTGGAAGAATGGTAATTACCAATGAGAGACGTAATAGTGAGAATTCATAGGCCACCGGCTATGTTAGCTTGTGAGAGCGGTTGATCATGATGCTGTTAGCATTGGATTGTGTGCTAATGTTGGTCATGAAGATTGAACGATTCTTTTGGGTTTAAGAGTACACGCTGTAATTCCGATGAATGAAATAATGTTTCATCAGAGCAGCATAGAGATCATGAAGTATTTTGTTACTCTTGTAACTCTGCAAACTTTGGAGTATCTTGTTGAACTGAATGATTGCAGGAGTTTATGGAGGAGTTGGGGTTATATATAGTGGCTTATGACAGACCAGGATATGGAGAAAGTGATCCAAACCCAAACCGAACCGTGAAAAGTGAGACTTTTGATCTTGAAGAGTTTGCTGACAAACTACAGCTCGGTTCCAAGTTTTATCTGGTAGGATTGTCAATGGGGAATTACGTCAGTTGGGGCTCCCTCCGATACATTCCTCACAGGTAGGTTCCCTCGTGCTGTTTTCTACTAATATCACAATTTGTTCAGCGACTCAACCTACGTGTCAAATATCCTGATCTCAAGTACACTGATTGATTATGGTCTATGAATCCTGGTGTTACTATTTTTTCATGCTTGTAGCCCTTCTATGAATCTAAAAGCAAAAAATCTACTGAGCATAGAATAAACCATGGTTTGCAGAACCAGCCGGTTCAAGGGTGAACCGGACCGATTTTGGGGGAAATGATTCCGATTCATGGGTGAATCTATGGTTCATTAGAGCCGGTCTTGAATCGGTTGAACCAGCCGGTTCTATTATCGATTCACCCCTTGAACCGGCCGGTTCATTTCTGGTTCGACCGGTTCGATCTGTATATAGCTCAAAATATGAGTTTCCCGCTTTTACGATGATGGTGGTCGTAATGACACCAATCTTCTTACAAGAGATGATGATGAAGATGATGACGCTCTTAGAGGATATGAGGGATATGGGTTCGAGGCATCAAGATCGAGATATGAAGACGTTCGTCATTCTTTTTTTTATTGAGTTTTGGTCCTTTTGGATATCGTGGTGACACTCGTTTAAATTATTTTCGTGTTAATGTTTATTGATTATAGTATTTATTTTTTTAAGGAAAAAGACCGATTCAGTTTGGTTTGAACCTTTCCGATTCGGTCTGGTTCACCGAACCATTTTTTGAAATCCCGATTCCGGTTCTAGACCTTGAAATAAACTAAAATTGGTCGAATTATCATAGGTTAGCTGGAGTTGCACTGGTAGCTCCAGTTATCAACTATTGGTGGCCATCTTTTCCTCAGAAGCTGCCTGATGAAGCTCTTAAGCGGATACCAAAGAGTGATGCACGAATGCTCTGGATCTCACACCATGTTCCTGGATTGTTGTTCTGGTGGCTGACCCAAAAATGGTTCCCTTCTTCGGAAGTCATGAA
Source organism: Drosera capensis (assembly GCA_001925005.1). Classification (NCBI taxonomy): domain Eukaryota; kingdom Viridiplantae; phylum Streptophyta; class Magnoliopsida; order Caryophyllales; family Droseraceae; genus Drosera; species Drosera capensis. The sequence goes on from LIEC01005991.1 coordinate 38,042, forward strand.
CAGGAGTCCTGTTGTATTTAGCCAGAAAGATATGGAGATCATTGTGATGATGTCTCAACTTCCACCTGGCAACGAGGTATATTTCCTTCACTTGCAGTCACATTTTGAGTTTTCGCTTTTGGATCTGATTCATTTTTGGTTGATAGGATTAGTCTCTTGTTAATGATTTGGATACTGCAGTGACGACAGACCATGCTTCAGTCTGTTTGGCACGCTTGTAGTATACCCTTGTGTTTATTCTTTGCTTCCATAGAATGGTAGGAAAAGAAAAATTGTTTGGGATAAACAGAACAAGAGCAGGTACCTCATTCCCTTGAACGTCTGCAAGATTAGCCAGCCTGCCATATTTTGCTAAATCTGACCTCAAGGCCTAGGATTCTCGTAGTGTGTTGCCCTTGTGTCTAAACTACACTTGTTTTAGACTTGGCTTTTCCAGCAAACCGTCAGGACTGTATGTTGTCATTACATAATATTTGTGAAATTATGATAGCTTATCTGAAACAGAATGTCAACCATATTTGTGACCCTAAATAAGAGATTCCGGTGCTTGTCATGATATTCCAATCACGGCGATGCTCAGAACTGAATTATGATGAGTTTGAAACAACTTAATTGCAGCCAAATCCCTGTCAACAAGGAAACTCCGAATCATGTTATCGAGACCTCAAGCTGGGATTCGGATCCTGGGAATTCGACCCAATGGAACTCAAGAACCCATTCCCCGACAATCCTGGAGTGGTGCAGCTCTGGCAAGGGTATGAAGACAGGCTCGTGCCATACAAGCTGCAACGCTTCCTTGTCGAGAAGCTTCCATGGATCAAGTACCACGAAATCCCAGGCCGCGGGCATCTGATCATCCACGAAACCGCCCTTTGCGAAGCCATCTTCAAGTCACTTCTGCTAGGTGAAGAACCGTCGATCGTGTAAACTTGCGTATCACTAATATTGTGGTCACGCTCTTCTGTCAAATTGTTCCACGATCAGGCTTCCATGTCTAATACACGAGTTTTCTAATACAGCCAAAACTCGTGTATTAGGCAATGCATGACCTAAGACTTGCTTAAACTAGTGATGCATAATCTGGCCTTGGACAGGCAGGCATGAATAAGCATGATACTATGATAGGCTGTGCTTGATTGTTTTAACATGGGACCATTGCCATGCTTGTGTTGCCAGAGCAAAGCAGCTGCCCTACGACATTATGTGCTCAGCCTTGTTTTTTGTAAGCCTGTGTTGTTTACGCGATGGTTCGACACTCAGCTTGTGTATTGAAGTAACATTGATGCATTGTAAATATGTTAAAATATTGCTCATGGTGCAAAAATATACAATAATTGCTTGTTAAGTGCACGGTGTGTGGATGAATGAGAAGTGCATTGTCATCTAAAGTCTCTGAATCTGTTGATCCGTTGAGATCAAAAGGACGTATTTGTTTATATCGAGATAATCCTTACGGACACAACTTCAAAATAGATTCTTATATGAATATGATCCCTTGATATTTCGAAGCTGTGTTGTAGTACTATGGCTTTCTTGTAAAGTTGTCTAGTGCCAATGAGGCATGAGTTTAGTCCAATAATTGTGAGAGAGGAGCAAATATGTCAAGCAAAGATTAGCACCAAAGCCAAGAAGCAAAGGCACTGATGAAGATATGAGTATATTCTCAAGCATTGATGGCCCAGCTTTGGCATAACCCACCCAAGTTTAAGGCACAAAATTGGCATTTTGGACCCAGCCACGTTTGTCATCATCCTTGTATCAATAGTAGCATGAACATTCATATAATGAGGAAATGTTGCATCAATGTGAATAACTCTGACGTTTTTTAAGACTGAATTAAACCTTCTCAGTGTTTATAATTATTTATTTAAGAGTTAAACTCGCGATCTTATTGAAAAGGATTGGGATAGTTATTATGGAAGTCGTTTGGGTGGTATTGAGTTAGGCAATCTAACTTGTATCTATGACCATAAGAAAAACCGTTGCTTCAAAGTACATCCACAACCCTTTTCATAATAAATTAAATCGCTTAACTTAAACAACTTAGAAAAAAATCAAGGATATTGATATTTTTAAGGTAAGTTTTGATTATGTCAAAGACAAGACGTCCACAAACAACACAAGATAAAAGATAAAAAATGTCTTGGTTTCATGAGTTATGTTGGTAAAATCAAAATCTATTTTGATAATATAAGTCCCCACAATCAATCATAACTATCTAAATAGTTAGGCAAAACGATCACGAACTATGATTTTGGTTTGTGAGAAAGATAATTACAAAAAGCGAAAAAGCACACAAAGGGAGAATTATCTGCCTAATTGCCTTCTTAGGAAAGTATATAAAGAAAATGTCATCATCATTCAATACATGGCTCCAAAATATTTCATCGAAAACTAACATCAAATTGTCAAAATCGTCACTTGTTGTTGATACGTCGACGCAATTGCATGTTGCCCATTCCCACTTTTTAAGGGAAGTAATTTTTTCATCTAGTCGTCAAGAAAGGTCATTCGTGACCATCTCGAACAATACAATTTTGTATTTGTTATCGAACATCGATCTTTTTTTCATTGTATCCCGAAAAATGCTAATGATATTGTCTCATAAGGGTATAATCCTTCTGTTTAAGTTTTTCTCTACCTATTGCTAATAGTTCGCATAGTCATACAAGGTTTTTAGTTTATCCTTTAATCTTCATGATTGACCTAAATCTCACGGTGCGATCTAGAAACATATATTGTGAGACTGTATTTGACATTCAAATACGGAATACTAACTATCTCAGCACAACAAAACATCTACTTGATAAATTGTATCATTTTCATCTTTTGAAAAAGGTTGAGAGAAATAGAAACCCTACCGTGACATGATACTATTTTAAGTCCATTTGTGACATAATGGGCAACTATAATCAATTCTGAAAGCACAAGCTTACACACATTTCTGCCCCAAAAAAAATCTCAAGAGAAGGAAATGAAAAGCTATAAGACAGAAGAAGATTCCATAGAACAAGAAAAGCATTAAACTTTGATTCCCCTCCTCCAAGTTTCAACGCAACACTCTTCAAATTAAACATCAAAAATCATGAAAAAATTCTTCACAATCTCTTCAAATCCTCATCCATTCCCAACCATAACATTTCTCTCATCTTTTCTCCAATGAGGTCACTTGCAAGATCAGCCATCAACCTGGTAGTGTATATGAAATCCTAACCCTTCATCACTTTCTCTCGTCTCCCTTCATATATTATATGTCCATCTATATATATATATATATACATATGTACATGTATTCTATATAGTATAAGAACATTAGGGGTGGGGTATATGGTGTCGAAAGAAAAGAAACTTTTGGTACTTTCTCATGGATCTGCTAACAAAATCAAAGAGACGAAATGATATCTGATATGGGTTTTTGATTTCAGTTCAAAAGGGATAGGAGAAAATCCCATAAAAACCCAATCTTTCCCACTTCTACAATCAGTGAAGGGGAAGATTTGTCAGTCAAAAGGGAGAGAGAGGAGGTAAAGGAGCAACAACCCGCTTTCTCTTCTTCTTCTGCCCTTTTTGAAGATCTGAGGGCTGAGAAAATCTGGGTTTCTGAGGAGGGTATTTTCGGCAAGGTAAATTTGATGAGATTTAGTCCATTTGGTTGCTGAAATTTGGTTACTTTGTTTGATATCTTTGCTCATATGTTCAGATTTGTGTATTAGGTCATATTTCACATAGGACTTGCAAGAATCAGATTCATAGAAATGGATTGACTTTTGAACCGAATCTGAAAGAATCGGATCATAGAATCAGGATTCTTATTATCTAGTCTATTCTTTGTTGTTTTCAGATGGGGAATATATCCGGGCATGGGTGCTCAAAGTCCATGGATGATCCACAGATTACTTCACCGAGAATCAGGCTGAGAGATGGGAGGCACTTGGCTTACAGGGAAACTGGAGTGCCCAAGAGTGATGCCATGTACAAAATCATCATTTCCCATGGTTTTGGGAGCAACAAGGACATGAGTTTTCTTGTCCCACAAGTAAATATCCAAAACTTTGATTCCTGTTGTTCTTGATTTTTTTATCACCCCTTTTGGATCTTTGGATTTTTTGCTGAGATTGAATCTGGGTTTCAATATCAGTGTCATTGGTCAACTTTTGGAATGAGATAATATGACGAGGACATAAATGGCATGAACAGAAAGGAGATAAGATGAGGTCATGGAAAATATGAGATGAGGGGAGTCGTGGTTGTTAGAATCGAGCGAAGGCGCGATTTGATTTTTTTGATTCCCATGTCAATATGTTACCTATCCTGTGATCGTCCACATTATCCTACACAACTGTAGCATGTGTCTTGATGTGAGATTAGCGGAATCACGATTGGGAATTAGGAGCAAAAGGAAACTGTGAGAATCTTGAATGTGATGTTCTGAAGACTGAAGAGTTGAAATATCTGGGGTTTGAATCTTGAAGTAATGTCAATTTAATTTAATGGTTTTATGGGATCAAAGATCTCAAGGTCCATGAAAAGGCTGGTATAAAAGCGACTGCTCTTGCTTAAGAATAAACAGGATTCTGATAAGAGAGGAGGAAAAGAAGTTGGAGGGGATTCACTTCCAAGTGATTAGCCTAGATTCTGAACTTATGTTCCCTTTCTGTGCTCCTCTGCCATAGATAGATTCTATACCTTGATAACCAGTAACTTCTGGTTCGTCAGAATTAGCTTTTGGTTCGCAAGCCTTTTGCTTAGTTTCATGTTTTTGTTCGATTTTGATGACAATATAGTGTACTCAGTGAAGTTCACCTTGAGCTAGTTTTATTTTCCAGGGACTCATTGAAGAGCTGAAAGTGTATATGCTGCTATATGATCGAGCAGGCTATGGGGAAAGTGATGCAAACCCAAAGAGATCATTGAAAAGTGAATCACAGGACATTGAAGAACTAGCTGATCAGTTAGAGCTAGGCCCTAAGTTTTATCTCATTGGGGTATCCATGGGATCATACCCAACATGGAGCTGCCTTCATTATATTCCCAACAGGCAATGTAGCTTTTCCTCTTATTTCCCAATTCTCCCGCAGCTTTTTGCTTAAGCTTTCAAGAGTCCATCATGCCCTCATTTTGTGGTTCAGGCTTCAAGGCGTTGCTCTCGTGGCTGCAGTGATCAACTATCGTTGGCCTTCTATTCCAGAGAGCCTAACCAAGGACGACTTTCGGAAAAACCTTGTCAAGCTTGGTATGTGGTTCTTGAAACGTATGCCTGGATTGCTGTATTGGTGGATGACACAGACGTTGTTCCCATCCTCTAATATAATGGAGAAGAACCCTATATTCTTCAATGACAAAGACCAGGAAGTCTTGAAGAGAACACCAGGATTCGAGCTGCTTAGCGAGGTATGCATTTCCATAGCTTTGTAAGACATTCATTGTTCATACTGTTTCCAAAAGCCGCTGGCGACTACAGTATATGGCTTATCAGAACTCACGTTTTTGGTTATTTGCACTGTGAAATAGTGAAAATTGGCTTGACCAGTGGTCGTGCCCATCAGCATTTGAACCTTTTACTACGAAGGAGTAGTTGATTGTTGGAACTAGCTGAGGTGCATCCCTGTTGCCTATTTTAACAATGTTTTATATCCTTTTTTTTCCTGCCAGAACAAGTTACAGAACAGAAGTATCTTCGACAATCTTCGTCGTGACTTCCTGGTAGGTATGGGAAAGTGGGAATTCGATCCCTTGAAGATGAGCAATCCATATTCGAAAAACGAGAGCTCAGTTCACCTATGGACAGGATTCGAGGACAGGGTGGTGCCAGTTGAACTACAAAGGTTCCTGTCCAGTAGCCTTCCTTGGATCAAGTATCATGAAGTTCCACACGGCGGGCACTTGATTGTGTACGACAGCGATGTATGTTCAGCGATTCTGAGGGCTCTTTTGCTCCACGAAGAGCCCGCTCCATACATTCCGAACTTGTCAGCGCCTGTAACTTGATTTTTTGTTCATTCGTTCCATCTTCTGGGTTGATTCTTGTAGCCATTATCGGAGGTTGTCTGGTTGATGTTTGTGTTTTGTACATAAACTGAATTGTAAAAAGAATTGGGCATTGATATTTGATAATGCTGTTTGTATGTGGAAGCATGGGCATTTCTTGGATCTTGGTTACAATTGTGCGAGGCATTTCCATGGATCTTGGTTAGCATATTCTCCCCTTTAAACACTTTCCATCATTCGACTCTTGTTTCTTCCAAAAGTTGGAGGATAATCTAATCCAGTTAAGCTGAAATTTGTTACCATCAACACTACTAGTATTCAATAATTGCAAACGATTGCAAACGAAAAAAGGGGTGGCAGCTGCAGCCTCTCGCGACTCTTTTTAGGACAGCAGCCAACAGACTGTTGTTGCTGGCCCTTTAAGCCGATTTGCAAATGATTGGACCATTCGTCAATCGGATTATCCATCGGTCTCAAAATGACTGCGATATTTTCTACATCAATACTACTGTTTTAACTTTTATTTTGAAAGTCTCATTATTCAGTCTAAAAATACAACAAAATTATCGGCACATTTGAAGAAAACAATACATGAAATTTAATCTTGTTGAGAAATGAAGTGCATTCTATTTTGCACACTTTTCATCAAATCTAAACCTTGCGGTTGATACATGATACCTGAATTTTCATGATAACTATTACTCCCTCTATTTTATAACAAACACAATTGATTACTTGATTGTATTTGTCGATACTTTGACCTTCATTGCGAGATTATCAAATATTATTTTATATAAATTTATCGTAAAATATTAATCATAAAATAAAATATATTTTTAAATGTCGAAGGCTGCAAGACATTTGAATACTGTTCGATTTAAAAATAAAAATTATAAAAATATATAATAAAAAATATCAAAAATTAAAATATTATACTTCTTATGCAACATAAAAAATACGAAGTACTATATCAAATACATTTTCACATTTCGCACAACAATTTTTCACAAATCCTTCGCAATCAACGGCCCAAAACTTCCCCTTTTTATCCTCGACTGCCGGCGGCGAAACTTTTTATCTTTTCCCAGTCTATCGTAGTCAACCGTACGCCGTCTGCTTTCCCAATCATCCAACTTTCAACTTTACCTTTTTCACTTCTCCGTCGGCGGCGGCGGATTTACTACGGCGACGATCGAGTCCTCTCATCGGCCGCGTTTCTCTTCGACCTAATCGGTTTCTGTGAGATCGAGGAAGGGACGACTTGGTACGTATCCGCGAAACCCTAATTTTCGTTGTCGTTGTCGAGCATTGGTAATTGGAATTCGTGATATGATTTTGTTCATTGTATTCGATTAGGTTTTGAAATCGAGTGGCGGAGAATTTGGTTTGTTGTTGATTGTTGTGTAAGATTATTGTGTGAGTTGGATGACGAGGAGAATGGATGGTTTGAGGTTGGAAATTTGGAACTGGAGATCACTTTGTTTAGATTAAAGTGTGATTTTTCCGTGTTGGTGATGGTGATCGAGAGCGGAGAATGGGATAGGGAGGATATTGCTTGGGTAAGAAATGTGTGATCTGTACTACAGTCTAAGCGTTTTCTTAGAGGTTTGTGGTTGTGTGAGAGGAGAGTGTCGTATTAGGGTATGGGTATACGGTAGAGAAGAAACTAGATGGGATCGTGGGAGTTTCATCATTATACTTTTCTGTTTATTACGCAGCGCAATAGTCACTGGGAAGTTCGAAAAACTGTATTTTCATATGCAGCTGATTTTTTAGACATTGTTTTGTGCTGTAGTAGAGATTATGAGTCCTTGTGCTGATTGATTATTAGTAAATCATATGAAATGGTATCCCGTCAAGACTCAAATCGCTGATTATATTCCAATACTTATGGAAATCAGCCACTCTCGAGTCTCAATCACTTCTTGTAGCATCAGCTAGAGCATTGAACTTGCATCCAGTTATATTTGAGCTTAATTGAATGGCATAGGATTAGTTTTGAAATGGAGAATATCTTGATTCATATTTCAACATTGACAGCATACATCAATTTGCTGATTCTCTCCACTCTTTTAGTTCAGTTGTTGATGTTAACTGACTCAAGCAGTCTTATGTGTCGTAAGCAGCAAATTTAATTTCGGTAAAATTTCACAAGATTTTTTAGTAAATCATCACATGATGTTGCTCATATGGTTCCCTTGTTCCTACTCTCTGTCTTCACAGAATCATCATTGCTGTACGTTGACATTTCTTTTTCAGTTGTTTCTCCATGCTTATAGCCTTTATATGCCTTTTTAAAATTTGGAGGGGCGAGGAATGCTGCAAGCTTCAAGTACACCTCTGCAACCTTGCAGTTCCTTGATTCCTTATTGTGCGTTTTTCCCACGGATTTATGTAGTATTGGATGTTTATGCTCCAAGATTAATGATGTTAAATGAGTAGTTAAGAGTTTAGAGTTGATGGAAGAAGCTGTTTTGATAATGTTGCAGGAAAATATTGCAAGAGGTGCTTGAATCACCCAAGAGAGCGCAAAAATAAACTCTTATGTGCAAGGAAGAGGTAGGATATTTATCTGGATAAGAGGGAGATACCTGTCGGCTTAAACTTGAAAATGATGAGAAATCAGTTCCCTCAAGATGAGGTTCACTAGGTTGAAGAGCACTAGGTGCAATATGTTGAACAGGAATGATCGAGGAACTCGAGAATTAAAGGTTTGCGCTTAAGCGTTATTCCAACATTTATTTCGGTTTCTTTTTCTCCCATCTTTTTGGATTGCTATCTTTATTTGTTTATGGTTGCGAGGAGCTGCCTCTTTATTTTTGGACATGTTTCCTTCCTGATTGTGTTTTCTCCCTTCACTGCGAGCTAGTCAACCATCTTGTTATCTTCATTTTGGAAAACCTTTCTTGTTTGAGCCGTGGTGTTAATTGTTTATGAGTGAGTTTTGTCAGGCTGCAATTAGATCTGGCACTTATGCAAGAAATCAAATAGATGCGAAGAAAGATTGCAATAACTGTCCATCTGCCAGTAGTCATCCCGTTCATCACGAAGAAAAATTCTGCAGTTTGCCGGTTGTTTTCGAAGGTTGGGATACAATGATGAAACGGAAACGATCGGTTGGCCCAACATCTAAAAGAGGCTTTAAAAGTGATTCCAACCAAAGTGTGCGCTTAAAATCAAGTTCTGGTTCTACATTGACCTTTGATACCCAAGGTTCAAGGTAACTTTTTCACATACCTTTTGGTCAACAGAAGGATTAGTGCTCTAGGTCAATTTTTTGATGACTCTTAAAATTGGTTAACTGCTTTGCAAGAAATCCAATGAAGAGATCTTGCTAGAGGATCCAGTCCAATAGGAAACAATAAAGGAAAGTTTAATATGTCGTTGATCGGCTAGTATGGCACATTTAGATTGTGTTCTTCTGTTCTACACAGAAATATTTTTCCATTTTCAAGCAGAGGATGCATGCCACTTTCTGTTCGTTTCCGGTTGCTTCATTTCTTATATTTCCATAAAGAGTAACCTTAAGGACATCTTTGCTTTTAACAGAGCAGACACCGACCTTGATGATTTCATTCACAATCCCAGTACTAGAATCAAGATAAAGACTCGCAGAACACCTAGAACTGGTTCGCCTGTGGTACATCATCCTGATATTCGAACTTCAAATGAAGCTTCTGATGAGTTGGAACAGCATGTCAGTGCAACCAACAGTTTTCACATTGACATGATTAATGGGCGTTCATGTCAGTCGAGCTCTGATCTTGCTAAGGCAACATCTTCCAGTCAGAGATCTCACAAGGATTTAAGTTCCAGGAGACCTATTGCACTATCATCTCTTGTACTAGAACCTGATGAAGCTCAAAACCAATCTTCTGGACTTGCAACATCTGCTTTCACGGCGAAAGATTTTTCATGTGTTATTAATAATTGTGTAGCTCGCAGTGGTGCAAATGATTCTAATCAAGAATGTATAGTGAGATTTGATAAAGTACCAGGTCCAGTTAGGCCGTCTGAAGATAAAGAAGTGCACTGGTGTAAAGAAGTTCCTGCAGACCATAGTCAGAAAGTTCGAGGTATTGTGCTCCCCTCGGAACGGGGTAAAGTATTTGCAAGTATGGGAGGTGTAGAAAAGCAAAGGAGGGTAGCATTGGAATCCTGTATGTCACAGGATGAAATTTTAGATGAGGCCAGACAGCAGGAGAATGTACCCAAGACAACGTCACTGGAAAATATAAGGCCTGGTGTTAAGAAGACTAGAGGGTTAGACATTCACCTTTTTTCATTCCAAAGAACTGGACATTAATAAAAAAATAAATAGAAGTTAAATGCTATGTTTTTATTTGTTTTCAGTAAATCTTGCCATTCACCTTCCCTAAAGCAGTCAGGGCGGAGAACATTCTCCCGTGAGGGGAGAAAGCTGCAAATTCAGGACCCAGGTTTGCTGAATTCATCAATACCATTTTCCTTTGAGAGAAAAGTTCTGAATTATTTTTATGAATATCTGCAAGGTATCATATAATGTATGCCATACTTTTAGGGGATGACTCTGTTTGGTTAAGACACTAGTACATTGGACAATGCAATTTGTATACCAGAATTGTTATGCATGCGTTGCGAATACTGTTAATCGATATTATGTTTTTGGGTAACCCATTGTTGGTTGATATGATGGTCACTTTTTTGAGCTTTAGTTTGCCGAGAATTCAAAAAACTGTGATGGAGTATACTGATTATGTCATTAGTATGATATGATGTTTGGATAACTCAATTGTAATCAACGGGTGACAAGACTGCATGCATAATATACTCCTTTTAACACAGCGAGATTGTTTGGAAGAAGCAAATTTGGGATAAAGGTATATTTTACTAGAATGTAAGGCAAGGATTGAAGGATTGCTTCTACCTTTTTTTTTTCTTTACGTGTATAGTATATAATAGGAATGAAAGGCCATTTTTATCATGTGTTCTTTGAAATTGAAATTGGAATAGAAAAATCCAAGGTGTGATGATATGTGGTAACTTGGCCTTTTTCTATGCTTCTAGATTTTATGTTATGAAATCAAAATGCTCCAAGGGAAAGGGGCTTGCTTTCCATGCCACCTTATTTTCTAATTACTATTGACATATATTTATTTCCTTTTCCTACTTGTTTCATTACTTTGATACAAACCAAGCAATGCTGAGTCCCTGGACTTGTTTTCTTCTTGTTTTTAGTGCAAGTGTTGTAGTCGATTCAAGTTGTAAGATATGTCTCTTGAAATATTCCTTTTTTTCCCCAGAAGATGTCTTTATGCACATTTCCCAGTGTTCCTTTTTTCCTGTCTTGAAACTCATGACATGGATCCTCCTTTCAGAACTCTATGGTCATTGTGTTGTCGATTTGCTCTCTTCCTCTGATTCTTGCTTATTTTTTGTTTCAGCTGAAAAAGACGATGACCATCAAGAGAAGCTAGCAGCTGCATCTTCTGCTTGCAAAGCCAGCTGTACGATCTCTTTGCCCCTTCTACTCCTCCTGTCTATTGTGCACAGTTCCGACCTGTAGGCATTTTCTTCACTATCGAATGTTCTTGTCCAATTTCTAGTTGCTTGATTTAGACATAGTTTTCTTCTGCTACCCTTGCAGATCGTGCTTGTTCTAGTCGGTTATGGATGAAAATGGAGCCCGTATTTGGTCCTGTGAGCACAAAGGATAAGTGTTTTTTGAAGCAGCAGGTAAATAAGATATGTGTAGTAATATGTGAGTTTGCGGATATTGTGTTTGGTGCCTAGGTGGTCTCGCTGTAACACTTCTCACGCATTTTTTTTGCTGCTGAATGTCATTATTAGCAGTTGAGCTCTGGGGAGAAGCTTGAGAACAGTCTTTCTCAGGTAACTTCGTTTAATTGGAAATTTGTTGGTATTACTATTAGGTTGTATGAGCTTTCAGTCTTGGAGTACAGTTTCTGAAATGATGTGAATCCTGCAGGAATTTTTCATGTATGAAGAGACGGCAAAAGGAGAAATGTTGAGAGAAGGCTCCTACCCAGTGTTCAATGAGGTGGATAAAGTAGCTCCTAGAATGGGTACGAGAAATAGTTTTGGCAAGGTTTCTTCACTATATGAAAGAGTTCTCTCTGCTTTGATTGAAGAAGATGACAGTGGCGGGATTTACAATATCGTCGAAGGAATGAGTACTTCAATTCAGTGTCCAAGTGATGACTCCCATTGTGATTCTTGTAATTGCGCTGATGTTGAGACGAGGGATGGAGACAGATTTGAATCCGAAGCCGAATCTATGTTTGGCGTACAGATGCAGAAACATAGTCATGGTGACAAGTCTTCCTGCAATAGAAGTATTTCATCTATCACAACCAGGAATTCGAGTGTATCTGACTCCTTGTATAGTAGTGGAAGGTGTCAAGCAGATGATGGTTTGTCTCACTCAGATGAGTTTGTCAGTGCAGTGTTTCAGAATGATCAGAGTGGATCATTGGCTGCAAATGTAAGTACAGGTGGATCTCCTATCTCCGACAGCCAGTATCAACTGATGTCCATTGACGAAAGGCTGGTACAAGAGCTGCAGAGTATTGGGTTACTTCTGGATCTGGTAGATTTCTACTTCATTGGCTTTGTATTTAACTCGTTCAATGTCTTCTCATGCTTAATTCTCTCCCTCCCCTCTCCATCCTCCTCTCCTCTTTGGTGACAAGTTCTTTTTTTCTGTCTTTTTGCTTTTGGCTTATAGCCTGATCTTGCTGACGAAGAAGAAGAAGAAGAAGAGTTGATTGATCAAGATATCAGGGAGAATCTGGAAGAGTTGTACCAACGGGTTTCTATCTATGACTTCTCTTCTTATCTTCTCTTGCCTAATTGTTATTGATGTTTGAATATGTGATAAGAAGAATTTGCTATTTGAGAAATTCTAACTGCAGTTGATCTTGGAGAGTAGGGGAATATGGATTGTCAGTGATTGGTTCACTAGAGCAATTTCAAATTCAAGTTATTAAATGTACCTATGAAAATTTGGAATAAAAGGCTCATCTTTTCCCAATCTAGAATAAAAGGCTTATCTATTTAGGATAAGGATAATGCCGAAGTGACTATTGTTGTGATTCTGCATTATTATGCAGCAAACCATATCTACCTATGACTCTCGTCATTGTTTGAAGTCATACAAAATGTAATGCGTATGTGCTATAGCCTTGAGTATGGAATTGTGCTTTGGTTTTTTTTATCGTTATCATTAAAAGGACAGTTTCTGGGTCTTTGAGCTGTTGTACTTGAGGAACTTTTCAGAACTCATGACCAGATTATTCTCACCGTATGTTGTAGTTTTTTATTCCTTCTTTTCTTTTACCTGCTCACAGATTCTTCTGAAGGTTACCTGCTAACAGATTCTTTGTTCTGATGTTGCAACAGATCGTGAAAAAGAAGATGATCTTGGCAGAAATTGCGAAGTCTATTCAAGACGACAGAGAGAGGGATAAACGGTGTGAATTACTATAATTTTTCCCCTTTCTAATGGAACAATTGTAACCTATCATAGTCTATCATACTCTTCAAACACCTTTGTTTGTTTCCTTGCTGAGGATGAAAAGTTTTGTTCACCTTGTAGGGACATTGAACAGGTTGCAGTGGATAAACTCGTTGAGATGGCTTATAAAGGACGAATGGTAATGCAATAAATGCTTATTTGATCTCATCTAGCGGTTACACTATTTTAAGTTCCAGTTGATTCTGCAATATGAAGTAGTTGGGGGAGGAGGGGAGTTAATTCATTTGATATTCATAAAATTGTGTCTTGCCGTAACTAAAACAGGGACGTTCTCCAACTTTGTATCAACTGACAGGTTTGTCGGGCTGATCAGGGTTCTAGAAGGGTGATTCGTAGAGTGTCAAAGCAATTTGCAATGGGTTTTATGAAACGCACTGTTGCTAGATGTCAAACTTTTGAACTTACTGGACAAAGCTGTTTCCGTCAACCTTCTCTTCAGAAAGTCATCTTTTCAGCACTTGAGGGGGAACAGACTCTTGCCATTGGGTCAGGCGCTGAGGACTCTTGCCCGAAAGCTGCTAAACATGGAACCAGCAGTAGAGCATCAGGTGAGTTCATTTGAACCTCTAGTATGAATGTTTGATGAGGGTTGTGATTCTATGAATTTTCTTCTTATTTCTTTGATCGGGATCATTTTTTACGTGCATTTAACTATCTATTGCTTAGCATTTATGATGAAAAATATGGTTATTTTTACATTTCAGGAACAAATTATTGAAACAAAACTATGCAACAATGATCCAAAGACAAAACCAACAATTCAATCCATTTATTCAGAGGCCCAATACAATGATGATAGCAAAGCAGCCCAACAGCAAAGCAGGCCCAAGATTCATTCCTCTTCATTTCCAAAAGCAGCCACATTCAACGACGTCGCATTCTGCCGCCATTCACACCAACGCACCCAGCAGCAATTATTGAAAACAAGAGACGTATTCAACAATTCGCAGCCACAAGGTGTCAAAACAGCAATCCAAAAGCAATTCAAATTCAGGAGTCAGAAAATCAATCGCGGACTTATTCAGGTTTGCTTACATCCAAGATGACGAATTTGGTTGCTGAAATCGCCTATAAAAACAAGGAGGGATATACGCATATAGGGAGACGGGAATACAGATTGCTCTCTGAAAAAAAACCATCAAAAATAGACAAATACCTGAGAAGAAGTCCAGCCGAAGCATTCAATCGTGGCTGAGACGTTGCGGTTGGCTGAGAACGAACCACCAAGGCAAAGTGAAGCTTTTGCGGCCAGCAGTTCAGTGCATTGACGCTGCGTACTGCTGGTTGTGACGGCAAGGCGCGGCTGCCAAGGTTGGACGGACGGCGGCGCGGAGATTGACGGCGTAAGGCTTGGCTGTGGCGGCTATGTGGTGGTGTTTGAAGGGAAAAGGAAGGGAAAGAGAAGATGAAGGCTGCGTAGGCAGTGAAGGAGGAAGAAGAGCAAGGAACTAGGGTTGGTCAAGTGTTTGATTGGACTTGAAGCCCAATAACAACTCTAGGCCCAACTTCTCTAAGCCTAGTTTCATTCGGTCCAATTACATCAATTCAAGTCCAATCCATTGGTTTATCATTCTTAAACTTATTCCCTTTAAATTCAGTATGTTTGGTTTATTAATTGCTATGTTTTTTTTTTAACATTAAAATTATGAACTAAATTCCAAAAGGCTAAGGTAAAGGTTTGCTAAATTTATAAATATGTATTATTATTAGGTTGTGATTAATATAGTGCATGATTAAGTGGTTATTATATTCTTAATGCTTTCATTAGATTGATCACCTTTTGAATATATGTGACATATAATTGAGACCGACAGGAGATATTATATGAATGCTCAATTAATAATCATCATGGATTAAATTGATATAGAAATATATAATTTAATACATGCAGCAGTCATAAACATAGATGTCACATTCCTATGTTGAAAGCTAAAAGGATTTCATAAAATTTAATGCATTAGTGTTTTCCTAAATTCATATTAGAAATAATATGGATTGTTAAACAATAATAATATTAATATTGTTCGAGAGAAAATATTAATGGTTTCAGGAAATCCTGTTGTTACATGAAAGTATAAATCACAACCATAATAATATTACATTGATATAAATTTAC
>LIEC01005992.1:0-24881 GCA_001925005.1 Drosera capensis
CCGAAGCAACCCCATTACAACCAGGACAAAACTCCTGAGTTCATCATTAAGATCCTCCAGTTCCTTGTTCCCCTGCTGATATTGGGTCTGGCTTTCGGCGTCCGCTTCTACACCAAATCAGCTTAGAAAATTCAAGTTCCTATTGATATGTAGACGTTATCATGAATAAGTATCTTGCTATCAGTTGCTGTCCGCTGTCGTCATTCTCTTGCGAGTTAGGCTGCACCACTGTTGGTGCTACCTTACTGGTGGTTTGTTTGGTCTGCTTCGGAGCAATGTTTGTTTCTGTTGTACGCTATGTTGATGTGCCGTTATTCTTAGCCTCTTTGTGGGTTCCTTTGCAGTATGTGTCTGTATACTTCTGTTTTCACCCTTTTTTCCGCGCTTTTCTAAGACATGGAAATGCTGCATGAAATTGAATTGACCCCATTGCATTGCATGGTTCCCTCGTCTCATATTGCTTTTCTAAGGTATGAAATTTTCTGTTATGACATTGCCGATGAGAGCCTTGTGCATCTCATGGGTTCGACCGAACTCGAATAGAGGTTGATCTGCCCAACTCAAGTGGTGATAGGTTCAGACCTTCGTGTCCGTCCGATGCTGAGTGTACGTGCTTTGTCGTTCCTATAGAACAAGGTTTTGGGCACTGATTCTCAGCTCGATGCTGAGTGATTTCCCAAAATGATGTGGATCGTACAGTTACAGTCTCGTTTGTACATAACATAACGAATGCTGTCCGAGAATTGTCTTAGAACCCTTCCCGAGCGTTTCTTCAATTCACAACTTTTAAATGGATTCATGCAAGGGTTAATAGAAAAGCGCCTTTTCCTACCACTCCACAGGAATCCCCAAACTCGTATATATACATAGCATAATGACACGATTTCGGATACATCCACTCAATATGCTTTTTCAGTTAACTTAAGTCCGTCCTAAGCGAACCCTTCGAGGGAGAGGTTGATCCCCAGGAAGAAGCACCATGCACGAAGAAGCCAAGTTTACCGAGATTCTTTGAAAAAGAACTCGTGAACCTTCGAGAACCTGTTCTCTCCATCGACCTCTTCATGCAAACGTGATCTTTCTCTAGATCATTCAGCTTCATTCTCAGCCTGGCGAGCTCCAGCTTCAGCTCCCGGTTCTCTCTTCTTAGTGATGCGTAGTTGTCTCGTTGAGACATGGATGCACTGAGAACCCCACTGTTGTTACGCCAAGATGAGAGCATTGGCTTCTTGTGGTCTTCGTCGGGATATGAAGAGAACATCACATTTCGAAGCCTCAGCTGCTCGTGATAGAGCACTTGGATTATGGACTGAAGAGGGAGGCGCTCGTTCTGTGCTGCGTGCGCTCCTGCCTCTGGTAGTCGATCAGTTTGCAGAGTTTTCTCTTGTCTGATTCTGTCAATCCTTGATGAGCCTGCAATATATGTAATCATAAGGAAACATCTATTTCGTACATTCCAAAAGACCAAATCACAAGTAATACCAAAATGCTCATCTGCTGAACAAAACCAGACATCAGTTTAGATAAATTGCTTAACTGATTCCTCCAAATAAGTGTACCTTCAGATAAATGTCGATAGCCCGGTATAGTCCGTCATGGGCAGAGCGTGCATGTGCAGGCAAAGATTCGCAATCACCATGAACTTGGAAAGCTTGAGGTTAGCATCTGGAGCAATTTCTGCAAGGTAATTGTCCAAGAACTTTGCTACTTTAAATAGCGCAGTAAGTGGTGACTGTCCGAGTCAAAACCAGATGGGGCATCTTCCATATCACCATCACTATCACCTTGCTGGGAGAAGTTCACCAAGATCCTGTGAACTGTGTCGACATCAAACATGGTCTGACTAGCGTGGCTGAAGGAAGGAATCAGAAGACCATCCAGAATAGCTATGTCTAACTGAGAACCAATCCTCCTCTCCAGATCACGCCTACAAGCAGCATCACATCCATTCATTACCGCGCTTCTTAGCAGTCCAAAGAGGAAGCTGATTGGCACAGTCAGTTGCTCGACAGGGAGAAAACTGACAATGGTCTCTACCACAACTCGTTCCTGACCGCCCTGACTCACAACAAAATCAGGCCTTGTTTTGCTGTTCCATAAGCTTGGTTTCTTGGTCAGCTCCTTCTGAGCATAGTTTACCAGTGATGCTCCCATGCTCTCTGGTCGGACCCCTCTACACTTCATGGCAATAAGAACTCTCTCATACATGTTAACCTGTAGAGCTGAAAGATCCTGAATCCACCAGTCTCCTTCGCATTTGTTGCTGGATTTACTCATCTGAAGCCTGCCTGAGCTGCTATACTCCAAGCGCGAGAAACTTGAAGCAATCTGTTCAGCACTCGTTATTGAGGCTATTGCTTCTACGCAACGATTCACTATTTTGAGCTCATCGGCAAGAGGAAGAAGATTTTCGCATTGCTTCAGGACATCAATGCACATCTCAATGTTCTTGCAAACGATGGTGTTTAGATATTGTTCAGCTCGTGAGCCAAGATTGTCCTTCGAAAAGTCCTCTGTCGTTTGAAGCTAATCTGAGATAAACAGAGCTGGGCAACATTTGCAGACGTGATCTCAAAGTTAATGCCGTAGCAAAACTTTGCGGCCAGTTCAAATGCTTCGGCACCACCAGGAACACGGAGATGCTGGATTACGATGGTGCTGGTGTCATGCCGTTCAGCAACTAACTTGCGCATCTTTCCACTTCGAGATACCAGAGGAAAATGCATTCGACAATGAAGACTATTAGACTCGCTAAAGATTTCAGAATCTGAGGTTACTGAAGCAGAAACAGAGGAAGAAAAGGTTTTGATTTTGTATCATTCGCTGATTACCTTGTGAAGTGCAAATGTTGCTCCACTGACTTCAATTGTAATATCACTAGGAACGGCCCTGAAAATCCTATATCAATGGAAAACTGCGATGAGACGATTAGATCCGTCTTTTGGATGCAAATTCATACAACAGTAATGCTAATAAAGAGTTATTGAAGTTTAATCATCACTCTTCGACTATCATTTTTTTCTGAAAGGCCACAAAATGACAGCATCATGCAAGAAATTGGACGCATGAGTCACAAATGAACAGACAAGTCTAATGTACCAAATATGATATACGAGGCCTTGTGCAAACAGACTGAATAGTCGTCTCTTGCTACAAAAACAGCATCAGAACAACAAATTTTCAACGCCGCTGCCAAGAACAGCCTAGACCAAGACCACTGGAGGAATTCGTTCCACAATGTCTAGTCATATAGAGAAATCTTCTGGGCAAATCAATATACCTCACACTCAATTCTGAGTTCCTCCATCAGACGAGAGAAAATGTTGAAAAACAAATTGTACCAAAACTCGAATAGAAGATGGAAGAATCACAATAGTATCAATATCTTAACATATACCCACCTGAGTTTCCAAAAATGTAATTCAATCATTAATCAAAAGACAAGTGTTTGAGTCGCAATTCATTTTCACCATAAACCCCCTCAAATAACCAAATAACAATTCACACAGAACAAACAAGACCACTATCTTCAAGGCACCCAAAACATCAAAATCACAACCCTTTTTATCCCAAAAAAAAAAACACCACAACCCCATATAACAAAAAAAACACAACCAGAGATGAGACCATTCACTACACCGCTGCTGCCTGGACCCTTGCGATACCACGGGCAACTGGAGCTAATAGGAGCTAATAGGATACCGCGGCCGTGAAACTGAAACTCAAACGGGTTCATCAGCTGCTTGTCAACCCACTCCATCAAAATCCAACACCAGAAACGAGCAACAACGGACACAAACCCAAAATGGCGAGCAGGACAGAAAAAGAAGTTCCACTGCCAATACTAAGTAATAAGTGGGGGGATAATATCATTATCAAGGACCCAGATTGAGCCGTAATCTCCGATTTTCAATTTAAAAATATAAATAATAATATTTATTTATATATCTCTTAATTTTATAAAATTAGATTAGGAATTATTTTTTATATTTATATTCATCGATTTATATCATCAATTGTATCCTTATCATTTTTAAGATTCATTTTATTTTAATAAAATTTTGATCCAATTGAAAAAAAAAAAAAAAAAACCAGATAGAAATGTTTCTCTGCGATTGTCCTCATCATCAACTCTCCTTTTCATTTTTCTCAATGGGCCTCTCGACAAACACATGTTATGCATCGGAGCAAGTCCAACCTTAGGGCCACTATAAATATTGTTATTGTTATAATTTATTATAAAAAATATTTTAATTATTAATTATAAAATTATCATTTTTAATATTTAGTTTTATTTTATATAAAAATGGTTCTTTTCTTTTTATATTTATCTAAGTATAATTTAGACGTCCACAATATTTTCTATAAAAAAAATTTCAAAATTTCGTACACATCATAGATTTTAAAAATTATACCAACTTTTTTTATCAAATATTTTATCTTTATATTCTACTAATTTTTTTAAATATATTTTTATATGTTATTTTATTAGATAATTAAATTTATAACCTTCATGATTTTTAAAAAATAAAAAAAAACTTAAAAAATAGTCATTGATTATATGTTAAAAATAGTTATACCTATCTTTGGTTCTAAATATAAAATTATTTTTAATTTTATTTTATTTTAACATTATTTTTTATTTATAATTAAAATATTATTTTTATATTTAAATTTTAAATTATATATATCATGATTAAACTTGTTTTTCGGGGGGTTTTCAACACCAATGGGCCCGAGCGAGTGAGTGAGTGCAGGTGTGGGCTGCATGGGTTGAAGACAAGGTGACTGATGGTGGGGAATGATGATCGATGATGTAAGTGGGTTGGCTTTGCCATGGTGTGGTGAAGAAAAATGGGGTCGCATGCATGCGCATCATCACTTTGCGCAGAGAGAAAGCCAAGTAGGGAGCAGTGTGTTTGCGTGCATGATTCATGATTGTGCGGAAAAAAGATGGAGGTTGGTTTTGGTGGTATGATATTGTTCTTATGATATTTGGATTTCAATGAAGTAGAACCACTTATTTGACCATTAAGATTCTGTTGATAACAACATATACGTTGTTGTGATGTTAATAATCAGTTAAATTATATGCAATCATTTGAAGGGTATTTGACTTAATAATTGTTTATTGGGTCAAAATAAAAACAAAAGACAAACTATCATCGAATCTCATCTCCTGAAATTGCTGGAATGCCCTATGACATCCTTAAATTGAATTGGATGTTTGATGATTCTGACTTGAATGGTCGAAATTTGTGTGGCTCATTGCTTGTGTCTTTGCCATGTTGAAGGGAGAACGGGAGGGGTGGAGAGGCGAGGTGAGATGGAATTGATGAGTATATGGTGTTCAACTGTGTGAGTTAAAATAGGGAATACTTAGGATTGTTTAGTATTATAATTCAAAATTGGACAAAATCAAAATCAATAATAAAAACAGAAAAAATCAAAATCATTTTATAAATGAAAATGATTTGTATAAAGAGACTCTTGAATATTATACTCAAATGAAACAAAAATTGAAAACCATTTTTTCTATTTTTTTCTGTTTCATCTATTTAAAAAAACAAAAAAAAAATGATAACAAATAGTTTTATTTCATTAGCCAAGTCGATAAAACAAAAAAAAAACCAAAATATAAAAATGATACCAAATGTAAAAGAATATATTGAAACATTGAGTAATAATTTAGCATCTGTGTGGTATTGTTCTCATAAGCATCATATTCCGGATTGCGAAATGAATAAATTGTTTCATAAACGCAGCAACCGAGTAGCCATACACTAACTAGCTGTGTTGCAACCACCTTCTAGCATTGATGTGCATAGAGTCTTGATTATATAAACCAAAATATGCGGCTGATTCGATGACGACACACTGCTTGTCATTGATATTACGAGTCTTATGTTTATACTGTAAGTTGACGAATACATATTATGAGATTTTAGAGTATTTATAACTAAAATCTGAATGTGTATATTCAATAACTTACGGTATAATATCTTTAACTTACAATAGAAAGTTTTCAGCCTGCATTACTAGTGGCATTCAGTGCGTTGTCATTGAATCAGCCCAACACACCATTATATAAACTAGTACTTAACCTATTTTATTATAACATTGTTTAAATCCACATTATGTATATAGAAAAATATTATTGATAATTACACATATTTATTTTAAATCATATAGATAATCTAAAATATTTGAGAACTCTATGTGGTGACGATGTTCAATTATTTAAGTGATTGTTATCTACTAATAATATCACACTAATGAAATAAATATGTAATAATATTAGAACAACATGCATGAGATAATGAAAAAACATTACAAACTAAACACATTAAATATAACTGATATATATTGTGTCATTAATATAGGATCGACTAACCAAACCTGACATCAAACTAAACCAAAATGTTTTTCCAAAAAAGGTGCATGTGTATTTATATATTTAAATAGATATCACATCTTTTCCGTAAGTCTTTTTTTAATTTTCGAACAGCTGTTGTTTCAAGTTCATATGCTAGAACTACTTTAAGTTATACGGAATTATTTCGCTATTGTGTGATTTATTTTGTTGGAGATATATCATAGAAATATAAATTATTTTTCATGGTGAGTCAATATTGTTACATTGTGAAAAGTCATGGATAATTAATTAGTCATTATGGTTTGATTGTGTAGTTAATATATGACCAATCAAACTTGATACTTAACTTTGGTATCAAGAAATCCAAATATACCATTATTTATACACTAGTCCTTAACGCTACGGGTTTTTTTTTTTTTTCCTTTTTTTTAAACTTTAATTTTGAGACATACTTGGAAGAAGGGTTTATGTTTGTGACGTGATCGATTGCTTTTATGTTGTCATTTATGTGGACGCATATAAATGTTTGGGACGCTTGGTTTTTATTTTTTTTAGGGCTTTCTTTTCGGTCTTGACTTTAGCAGCCTCGAATTGGGCCACATGCTCCTTCAAAGCCCGAAAGGTCATCACCAAATTCTCTGTGTAAGAGCAAAGGTCGGAGACCCGAGACACCACCTTAAAAAAAAAAAGAGATATGAGAAAAATGATCTCATACATCCTGAAGTCGAGCAAATGCAAAGGGGGAAGGGTATGGGGGTTGGTGCTCTCATACATCCCGAAGTCCTGAGGCAAAACCATTGAGAGTATGACCTTTCAGCCATCAAAATCAAGTTGGTGAAAGGATATCTCGGGGGCAAACCATGCGGGCCTATAGATGGTATAACTAAGAAAATTGTCATCCATACCTCCATCCCAGGGAGAGACAAAGCAGGTGGAAGCTCTTATCTTTCTCGTGATGTCCGAAGAAGAATGCTCGAAATTGCCCTGATCTGAACGAGGGGAATGCTGGCCGAGGCCGAGTCTACCTCCAAGACCTTGTCGTTTAGCGGAGCAGTTTAGGCTTGTCTTGTCCGGTGAGGAAATTGAAGGACTTCCTCCCCAACGAGGGTAGGGGCATCTTCGCCCTTATGGCGTTTCGACCCTTAAGCCGAGGTGCTCTTCTCACCTCAGGCTTAAGATGGTTTAGCAGCTCGGGCAACATACCGTCATATTAACTCAGGACCATTTCTTACTCTTAACCTGTCTTGTAATGGTCAATTTCTTCATTCCCATTCCCTCCTCAGGTGCTACAAAAAAAGAAAAAAGAAAAAAATAATAAAGATCAAAAAGAGAGGAAAGCGAAGTCGGGATTGAAATGAAAAAAACCTTGGGAAAACTAAGTCAGCCTCTTCGTGGAGCTCGAAAATGGTGAAGAGCTTCCAGTCGGGCTCCTTCCTCAATTCTATCATCTTTCTGAAGGCCTTGGCCTCAGTCCTATTCATGTCGTGCCTTCAAAAATAATTAGGGTTGAAGTCGTGTATCCATCAAGGAACAAAGGGTTAACTCTTCTCATCCAATCAAGCAACGAGAACTAACTAGTTCTTCCGCCATTGATGGTTTTTCAGAATTTTCTGAATCCACTTCTTTCTCGAGTAAGTGCCAAAACACAACCAGCTCGACTCTCTAACTTTCTTATTAGTGTTGAAGTCAACGAAGTTAAAGAAGAGGAAGCCGAGACACCGATCATGATGGCCACATGGTAGAAGACCGAAATAAGATATAAGCTATCAGGAGTAAGCTAAAAAGGGGGAATGCCAAAAAAAATTGAGGACGATAATGATGAACGGATGAACCGGGAATCGAAAATGTCAGCGAAGGGTGTCAGTGTAGAAAGAAAGATAGTGAGAAGGATGGTGCGAGTTGACAAGGAGTCAAGGACCAGGGACTGAACTGAAGAGTATTTGGGACTCTAAAGATAATGAATTTTTTGCTAGTGACAGCAAGGAAAATGGCTATAGGAAAAATAGACTGGGCGTCCATAACCTAAGAGAAATGATTATAGGACGATAATAATGAACAAATGGATCGAGAATCGAAAACCTCACAGACGGGTGTCAATGTCAAAAAGTAGATAGTGAGAAGGATCGTACGAGTTAACACGTATGATGGACCCGTGACAATGAACCTAAGAGTATTTGGGACTATAAAGATGGTGGATTTGTTGTTGGTGATAGCAAGAAAAATGATTATAGGAAAAATACACGGGATATCCTCAACCAAAGAGAAATGGTTATAGGAAGGCAATGATGAACGAATGGATCGAGAATCGAAAACCTTCTCGACAGATATCAGTGTAGAAAGAAAGATAGCGAGAAGGATGGTACGTGTTGACACGGAGTCGAGAAACCGAGACTATAAACCTAAGAGTATTTCAGACGCTAAAGAGAGTGAATTTGTTGTTAGCGACAACTAGAAAAATGGTTACATGAAAAATAGACGGGATATCCTCAACCCAAGAGAAATGGTTATAGGAAGGCAATGATGAACGGATGGATCGAGAATCGAAAACCTTCTCGACGGGTATCAGTGTAGAAAGCAAGATAGCGAGAAGGATGGTACGTGTTGACACGGAGTCGATGAACCGAGATTATAAACCTAAGAGTATTTCAGAAGCTAAAGGCAATGAATTTATTGTTAGTGACAACTAGAAAAATGGTTACAGGAAAAACAGAAGGGGTGTCCTCAACCCAGAGATAAGACCCTCGTTCTCGTCCTCACCTATACCACCCTCATGCTCATCCTCGCCAACATCGCACATCCTCATCTACGTCAACGTTCCTCTTCTTCTTTTAACTGATGGCACGATAATCGTTTTGATTAAGGCCCCTATGGGTCAGGAGTCAACCATCTCATCCCGATCTAGCCTAGGTTCAAGGTCTACCCAGTGTTCGAGGACACGACCTGTTAGATAAAGAGGTTGAGGACGAGCGCGATGACTCATCTTGATCAACGTAACGATATGAGTCATCAGAATCGTAAGATAAGCCTAGATAACCTATAGAGATATTCATGATTATCGATTTTGAAGATTAGTAAGATTCGTCGAGAAGGGAGAAAGCGAGACTCTAATTGCTCACGAGAGGGCTCTAAAATCAGGGGGGAAAAAGAAGAGAGAGAAAAAAGTGAAGGAAGTATCTCCTTATATAGAGAAAACCAGTCGGCCGGATCAAGGCAAAAAGGCCACGATCCAAGAAGTCAAAATGTCACGTCCAATCTCTAGAGATGTGATTTTTTATGAGAAGAGCATGCAACGCATCACGTGAAAGCACACCGACAAAGGAACCAATTGAAGGCTGACACGTGTCGACACAACCATTGTGGAGTCCAATGAACCCCATAATTACAAGTTACGAGTTCCAAGACGACCTTTGGGGTTGTAAAAGGCATAAGTGACACCTAAATACTTGGGAAGAACTCCCCGACTTGGACACCAAGTCTTAACCCAAGCATAACTTTTATCCATATTCGAAAAACCTTTGAGATCTCGGGGGCATGGATTGGTATGAAAATAATAACGTGCCAATGGCGTAAATCAAAAAGGGACAAATGACATCAATGGAATGGATGACTAGACAATGCACAAGATCGTGTCAAGTTTATATCAAAGAGGATCGAATATTTTATTATAAATATCTATTCTATCATAAAAAAAGATATGATTTTCTTGGCGCTACTATATCATTATTATTGAACATTTTCGAACCATACTGACTTAAACATCACGTTGTTTCACGATAACATCACTTCGGATCTTACTAAAAAAGGTTAGTAATTGATATGGACATGTGACGTTGAGGTTCGTATAGTAGATTCTAGAATGCGCTAAAGGTTCCAAAAGCCCAAATTCTTAATCTCACCAAACAATACCAAACTATTTCATCTAAAATTCATTTCATTTATTTATTTGGTCCCCTCGAGAGAACGCGTCTTTAGTAGATTCTAGAGTGCGCTAAAGATTCCAAAAGCCCAAATTCTTAATCTCACCAAACAATACCAAACTATTTCATCTAAAATTCATTTCATTTATTTTATTTGGTCCCCTCGAGAGAACGCGTCTTTTGCCCCCGGTTGCCCTCAACAATGTGTCTGTCTCGTTAGCTTTCTCCCCACCCTAACCCAACACGCCCTGTTTCAACGACCCGATTCCGCATCCGGGTCATCGGTACGTTTTCCCTCCTTCTCTCTTTTTATATGCATCTTTGACGAATCCCAGAATACTCGGGTTTGTTTGATCTGGATCGGGTCTGGGTTTTTGTTTTGGGGTCTTGGAATCGGGTGATCCACATTGTCAAAGGTGCGAAATTTGAGGTGGGGTTGGGGTTGGATTGATACTCATGTCGGTTTCGTGCGATTATCAACTTTGACTCTCTGCTGTTGGTTTCATTGAATTTGGAATTTGAGTTTGGTGATGTGGTTGCTTGCTCATTGGGTTGTTTGATTAATTAGCGTGTAGATGATAGGGGTTTGTGTTGTGGTGTATTAATAAACGTGTAGATGGTTCCTTATTTTAACTCAGCGTGAGCAGTCGATGATGAGATGGGTTTGATGCACAATGTGTCTAGAATTGGTAATGTAATGTAGAGATGAGATTCAAAGGTTTGATTTGTTGGGTTTATTGTAAGATTGAATGTTGTGTTTAAGGTATGGGGATTATGGTTCGGGAGATTTCGGCTAGGATGATATAAGAAATGAAAGGAAAGGAACGCACCCAAATAATCCCGGCATGTGTAGGGAATGGGGAGGGTACTCCAGTAAGATATAGTGATGTATGCAGAGCTTATCCCTATTTTATCCCTATTTTTACATATAGAGGTTGTTTTCCGATGTCTTGTTGCCCATTACAAGTCTTTTGTGCATATGCAGCCCTAGCAAACTTCAGAATACTGATGATAAACTTGTAAACAAAAAATAAAAAAATAAAAATTGCAGGCTGAGTGCAGGTATCTGTTTTGAACGTGTAGTGAGTAGTCCATAGTCTAGATGCTGTTTTCTGCATTGCAGATTTTATGGCCTTGATTCTCGTCAAGTCTACACTTTATTTGGATGATGTATTTGGAGCTTGAAGCAGAAGAGATGCAAGTTGCAGATAAATAGTCAGTAAGTAGAAACAAAATCAACACGGTAATTGGATATGGGGCACGGTTCTTTGAAGTCATTCGTAGGAGTTGGTTATGTTAGACTATATATTGTTTTGATGTGCGTTTGTCTATGTAACTTCGGTTAAAACATGATATTTTGTTTCTTGCAACATTTCAAGGATACGTATGCCATTCCACTTTCAGTCAACCTGTAATGGTGGTATTTTTTCTTCAGCTTCCACTGAGGTATCTGAACTGGTAGAACATCTATTACAGTTAATATTATTATAGGTTACACAGACGAAAATCATGGCTTTAGCTTTGGAGCAGGCAGTTGCGATCATAGGAAATTATATGTAGGTTTTCGAGAAATCGAGGAGTTGATCTTTTTTCCTTTTCATGCAGGTCATCGTCATTGGATACTAGAGCCTGAATATCAAACTTTGTAGCATATACTTCCTGCTGTTGGTCGAAGTTCCGATTTTGTTGAGATGGCTGACGTAAGACTTCAGCATCCATATTCTCTTGAAAATTTAGTTCTTTTAAACAGTGGTCACCATACTAGCCTCTTCAATCAAACCATTACTCACATTCGTTTCTCTGTTTATGTAGGAGGCTTATCGGGTTACCTTAAATGTGTATGACCTGAGCCAAGGTTTGGCTCGACAGCTTTCAACTTCATTCTTGGGGAAATCCATCGAGGCTATATGGTAAACAGTTACTTTTATTCTCAATCGAGTGTTCACTTTTAATTGTAGTTCTTCTTGACTTCACAAATGGTTGGATTGTCAATATGGTCTATCGTATCGATATGTATCATCTTTTCAAAAACCGGTTCCGATACACCCCATACAAGCAATATAGTTGTATCGTTGGTGAGGGTGGTGATGCCTCTGTTAGCTCTAGTTTGATGATGGTGATCGTTGGGACACTAATCTCCCCTACAAGGGATGACCATGATGATGATGATGTGGGTGGATATTGGCATATGGCGGCTATGGTACATATAGTTTCGGTACATAGGATCATAATATGAAGACGTTTATCATTCTTCATTTATTTGAAGTGTGTTGTAGTATCATATGTTAGATTGGCATGTTTCCCAATATTCCTTTGCACTTAACCAACTTTGGCTTGACATTTAGACTTTAGAGTTGTTGATTTTATAGTTTTCGTGTTATTTTCGTATTTGTTGAAAATTTTATGCTTGTAATAGCGTTTTTTTATGTGATCGAAGCTTATTTTCCCATATAAAATGAGCAAAACTCCGTATCGGTAGTATTGATGATTCATATCGTTTTAGAAAAAACCAATACGGATATAGTTTCTGATACGACGAACCTTGATTGTCACCTGATGGTGGAAAAACTTTTAGATTGCTGCCTGGGTCGGGCACCCTATAACTACTACTCCAACCCATTATCGTGCTTCTTCGTCGCCGACCTTGCTAAGCCTGAAATTGTTTTGATTCCATTGTGGTTTAAAAAAATATCTAATCAATTAATCAGTTTCATTACTTAGCTTGCCAGCCCGAAAATAATTCAGATGGCTTAGTGCTTTAGTTATTCTCTTAGAATAATGATGGTAGACATTCTTTTGAGTTTGAGATCAATGCAAAATTCATGCAATTTTAATGTTTTCTACTCTTTGATTTGGCATTCCTATTCTGGCAGGCACACGGGATTGGTGGTCTATGGTAACGAGTACTATTTTGGTGGTGGAATACAACACTGCCCGGCTGGAACAACGCCCTATGGCACACCAATTCGGGTAGTTGAGTTGGGTGTCACGCATATTCCTCAGGAGGTATTTGAAGGATACTTGGAGGAGATCAGTCCCCGATACACTGCCGAAACATACAGCCTGTTAACTAACAACTGTAACAATTTCAGCAATGAGGTTGCTCAGTTTCTAGTAGGGGTTTCTATCCCAAATTACATTTTGCAGCTCCCGAATGAAGTCATGAGCAGCCCAATGGGCGCTGTCATATGTAAGTTACACAATTTTTTCCTATAGTTTTCCTATGCCAGATCTGAAAATGTATCTTCATATTCTTTCTTTGGCCATTCTCCCATTTGTTGTGATGACTTCGTTTCCGGCAGCCACAATAAGTTATCATCTGCAGTTCACAGAATTCTGGCTATTTGGTTGGTGTGACTAAAAAATATCTTGTGTTTGAAATGTCGAGACAGTGCCCATGATCCAACAATTGGAGGCAACGATGAGGTCCGGTGCTGTGCCACAAGCTCCGCAGTTCAGACCACAGCCATTTGTGCAGCCCTCCCAACTAAGCAACGCTCTGAATGGCTCCTTAAATGCCGTGTCGAAGAAGTCTAATGTAGATTCTTCTAAAGCTGCTGAAGTGAAGAAATCGGAAGAGCCTTCATCAAATACAACCAAAGAGCAGGCACAGAGTAGTTTACCCAGTGGAGCACAGGACACAGCGACTCAGACATCCAAGGATGCTCTTGGAAATGCACGGAGCAAACTGCAAGAAGAGATTACAAGAGAGTTTGCAGCCATCATGGCCACTGGGACGCTGCGAGCGAGCGAAGCTGCGGCCCTTGCAACTCAACGAGTAATGCAGAGATATGGCGATGCCATAACAACTCAGCGAGGCTGAGATACACCTCCAAGCTTTATCTCCAGTTTGACATGGCCTGGTTCGGATGGGATGTTCTGGAGATACACCTCACATTATTCTTTTGGCATGTGCTGTTGTTGTTTAAACATTGTTGTTGTTGCCTGATTGACTGTCGTAATGACGTTACTGGGCAGCGACCCTCATTGATCAAGTCTAGTTTCTGGAAAAAAAAAATTCGTTTCAGGGTCTGATCTGAACACTTGCAATTTCTCCTTTACGAGGTGCTTCTGTATTGTACAACCTGTGTGACTTGCACTGTTAATCAAGCCGATGCGTTTGTCCAATTGTTATGTTTAGTGCTGTCTTTGTTGTTGCATCTGGTGCAGCTGTAACGTATTTTGTCCAACTTCGTGGTCCATGGTGGATTTAGTTCATCTGAATAGATGCTCAGAAACAAATTACGGGCTTCCTGTGGGAAGTAGTAATCTGTTGGCTGTTTCAGCTAACGAGCATCATGCGGTGACTTGTATGAGATTACCTGCTTCTCGGAATATTATGACATGATATCCTGTAGATGCAAACGTGTTCCTGGCTTCACTCTAGTTTCCATGTAAGAAGATTGGTATTCAAGGTTGCACAGTGGTTAAACATAAAGCTCATGTGCCCGTATAAGTTCAGATTTCAAACACAAAACTCCGATGTTCAGCTGTCAAACTCGACTCTGATCTCACGAGCACCTGATTCCGGAATTGTTTCATATATGCAGCAACCTAAATTGTCACACACTAACCAGCTACGCTGCAACCACCTTCTAGCATTGACGTGCATATGGTCATGATTCTACTTCCCTGTACAGAGATACACGATATATGCTAGGAGCCAGATGAACGTCATATGAGTTTATTGTGCCCGTAAGCCCCCTGCTTCAGCCCGTTGCTCCAGCCCCTGTAGTGTGCACCAGTTTGTAACCTTACTAGCGCTATTTTTGCATGCACAATTTTAAAAAACTAAATAACAAAAAAACTGTTACATGTTACCGCTAACAGTGTATAGATTAGACTCGATCAGGTCTACACAAGATGTCTTATAATAATACAGAACCATGTAAGCATATTTGCCTTCTGTCATCCTCCGAGACTTCCACCTGCACCACATGAATATTCCTCCAATAATCAGTACAACATGGCTGGATATTTTTCAGTGAACCTCTTATTTATACTTAAACCAATACAATCACTATCGGAAAAAAAAAACAACGATAACAACTAGCTAGCAGGGTAAGGATACAAAAAACCTATGATGGCATTAGATTGTTGGGAATGCACCAACAAGTACAGCAAGTGCTACTCACGTATGTACAAGTTTACAGGTTGACGACATCAGTACCTAACATGTACTCCGGTTCATATGATATCTTCTATCTGGGTCAATTTAAGAACTTCAATTTTTAGGATTTGTGAGCTTACCAATCCTGAACTCATTGTCCTTCGCTGTCTCTAGTTTTGCTTGGCTTGCTGCTACAAGGCCCAGAAGTCTGCTGGTCCTGCACCAAGTGTAGGAGTAGCACCCACAATAAACACATTAACTACTGAGTCACCAAAATGTTAATTCGGGTTACCCAAACTGGTGCAAATATTCATCCATATATACATTAATGTCCATGTCGCAAATATTGCGTGAAGGTAAGGTGTGCTGATGCGGTAGGAGTCATATACTGTCCAACAACGAAAAGAACATTAGGGCCACGGACTAGAAATTACCTGTGGCTGGGATGGCTGGCCTTGCATTTGTTGCATTGCTAGAAACCGTTGATAATTAGGATCAGCGAGATACAAACCGTGGAGCATATTAGAGTTCTGCAAACCTATGGTGTTGATAGGATCTGCTTGATTGCTCGCTTCAGCCCTTGATGGACCTGGAGCAGGAATAACAGGCATGGGAAAGGTGGGTAAAGGAAACCTTGGACCCAAAAGAGGAGCTGATCCCGGTGGGAGGAAGCCTGAGCTGGGTAACATGTGGGGAAATGGCATCATCGGATGACTCATTACCATTGTCGCTTCCATTCCCATTCCCATTCCTGTCGGCGGCATGTATTGTTGAACTCCTGGGAACATAATTGGAGGCATACCATATCCCATGGACATCATCTGTTAATTACCATTGTGATATTCAGATGCACTGTTTGATCTAATAGTTTCAAAAGTAGAGACACATAAAAGCCATTACCAATCACTAGCCAAGTAAGTATATTAGTTTCTTGGTGGGTTTCAGCAGGATAGAGTCTGTGCAGACCATTTCCCTGCCATGACCATTGCCTACTTTTCGGAGCAATGTGGCCGCTCCGAAGGCATTTTCCTTAAGAAGAAACACAACTCTGGTAACAAGGATCGACATAGATATATACCCGAACTTGCATTTGTAGCTGATTTGTGTACCTGATCGCCTCATCCAGCATCGAAGCCTTATCTGACTGATTTTGAAAACAAGCAAACAGTTGACGGAAATGGTATAATGAGTGCTCCACATTTGGCGTAAAACGAAGTAGTACTACAAGATTTGCTGTGATAAATCAATGCCATTGGTCTGAGGGAGCATCTAATCACATAATCATTCAACAGTTAAAATCATATAGGGTGATTAAGAATATAGGAAAAAACACTTGACACGCTAACCTTGGTGCAACTGGGTATTAGTTGTTGCAGAGTCCTCATCCTTTCATTTATGCGATCTCTACGTTTCTGCTTGTGAAATTCCACACTGTCATAAATTTAGAGGCAGGAGAGCACGGATTCATCAGATGCCATAAGTAACTGGTAAAACATACCCTCTCAGAGAGACTATGGACCTCTGCAGAACGAGATCTCTTTGCACCGGTCGTCTCATGATGAATTCTCTTTGCTTCAGCTGATTCCTTATCCACATCCTTCAAGAATATGTATAAAATTTCTAGGTGTCTGAATTTTAATCCTCACAACCAGATTATATATTCCAAAGAAAGGAAAAATGCCTTTTGATTTGTGATTATATATCATTTGATACTTCAATGGTCAAGGATCCTTCTCCTTATGATATCAGTAGATACTGGTCTACTACCATGTAGATAAACTATAACAGAAGTTTATGAGCTATTGTCCACAAACTTGGCAATGAAAGTATCAAGCTATCCGTCATATGTCACAGCCTCACAGGAGCACAAAGAAGGATTGACAAAGCTACAACTGTTCATTCGTTTCGCATAAAGGAAATGCACTCCAAATTCGATCATAAGCTTTCTACTCCTATTTCACAACGATAATGTGATTTAAGACAAAATCCTACGAAATCACAAGAGTAGCAAATGATAATATAGTATGTTTCAGGAGAACACTTGATTTTTGAATAAGAATGTGAAAGTAACGTAAAAGAAATCCAAACTATCACAACGGAAAAAGAAATGGATCAACATATAAAAGTACTAATTAACTTCCTCTGCAAAAACAAATTACCAACATTAAAAATTTCTTAAGGACTTGGATTTATATAGGGAAAAAAAAATTTTAATATCTGTTTTTTTCATTTATAAAATTCGAATTCAAAATCTATTTAAGAAAAATCAAACTCGTGGTTACTTGACCCTATGAATATTAGACCAAAGTAATTAATTCATTGTGGAACACCCTCCAGATGAATTATCCCTCCTAAGCAAAATTCTTAATAGAAGAAAGTGTTATCAATCACTAACCTCTACTTGAAAAAACAAAAAACAAAATCACGAACCTCAACCGCGGCGTGACACCCCGCCGTGAGATCACCTCCCTCCCTGCCCTTCCGTTTCCGATCCACCGCGGGCACCTTCATCTTCCCTTCCACCGAGGACACAACAATGTCACCACACGCCTCCGCCTCCCTCCTCTTGCCGCCGCCATCCGCACTCGATGCGCCGTCAACAGCCTTGCTTCCGCCGACGACGAATTCCGGCGACCTGATCTCCGACGGTAGCGCCGGCGTCTCGCTCGATTCCACGACCGTCGAATTCGTGGGCCACCGATCCGTAACCCTAACTCTTGAGAAATGGGCTAAGTTTCTGGCCGAGGGCGCAATCGGTCGTCTCGACTCGGGTATTGTGATTGTACTGGAAGGAACGGAGGACGACGGCTGTGGAGGTGACGGTGGTAGTTGTTGCGGTTGCGGTGGTAGTTGATGTTGCGGTTGCGGTTGCGGCAATTGTTGTGGTGGCGGCTGCGGTGAAGGAGGAAGGAGATCGGGGTAGAGTTGGCGATCGTTGGGAGAAAAGTGGAGCCACGCGGCCATCTCGTCTTCCTGCATAAACAGGTGGTCGACGCTGGCCGGCTGTGACGCCTGTGGCGGTTGTCTGAGCGGCATTGTTGCTGGATTGTTCTGATTTTGGATCTGTGCGACTATGTGGCCGTTTTGCCATACCAGCTCCATGATCTCTTCGTCTTCGTGCCTGGTGAATCATCCACAATTAACAGATAATACAGTGAATTGATTCGGTTTCATTAAGAAGAATGAGTCGACATCTATTCAATCAAAGCTCAGTTTGATCGCAGAAGACAGGTATGGTTGATAGTGATAGTGTGGACTGTCTATGATCAGAACAAATAGGACATGACATCTTAGCTTGAAAGTCCATAATTCAGATCGTTATTACTAACAACATATATTTTGGATGCAAGGATGAAGAGAAAGTACATACAGATTCTTGTGCCGAGTGGGTGCAGGAACGAAGTCGTCATCATCATCACCGATGTCGAAATTCGGGAGCTGGAAATCCATATTAGATATCCAGAAACCAATTTCACATTCCTTAGGCGGCCGAGGTTAGTTTGAAGCTCCGCTAGCGCTCTCTCAGTGTATTATGTCCTGTGGTGGTGGGTGCAGCTTCTGGTGTAGTGGCAAGTGAGCGGGCATAGTATTTGGAAAACGAAAAGAGATGTGCTTCTGGTGTGAATGGACAGTACTCGTGGTGTAGGATCTCCCTGGAAATATGAGGCTGTTGTTTGTGTTGAGTAGTGAGTAGTGTTGTTCTGTGTCCATGGTGAACCGACTATGTGTCTGCTTCTGTATGGTGGCCGAGGGTGGCGTTGGGTGTCTGCAGGATAAAAGGTGGGCTGTGTGCAGAGCCAACATCAATGAATGGAAACCGAAACTCTGATGATTCGTCTTGTTTTTGTTTTTGTTTTTAACTAATGAATTGCGTATCAAATGCAGGGATGAATGACAGTCCCGCCTGCAAACGAGGAGGATGGGATAATGTATATCCGAATGATGACGAAGGAAAAGGACGAATGCGAGGGCATAATGGCATCATATATGTATTCGTATGATGACATGTATGGTCTCCGGGAATTGTTATGCACTTAATGCTCCTTCTTGAAGTATCTATCGGCCCCTAGTGATGTGTTCTTGGAATTGAGGGTGCATAGTCTAGCTGTTTCTTTTTCGTTTTTTTCCCCTTTCTTTTCTGTGTGCGTTTTGTCGGTATATTGAGTTCAGCTTTGGTTGAGACTTGCCTGGCTTTCAACCAAATTTTTTGATGGGCCCCTAACAAATGTGGAATTGGCGCCCCAAGTAGACGAGGGCCATCTTCTAACCAACTCCTCCCCCACCAACCTCCTCCTCCATGTATCATCATCATCAACTGATGCTGCTTTGCTTTGCTTCTTGCACCACACTGGTCAGATCGCCATCTTCATTCCCAAATTTAGGTACTATATACTTTCTTGCGTCTTTCAGATATCTCTTCATTTTTACGACTCCTTCCCCCACTTCGTTTCCATATCTGGTAAGCGATTCATATTTGAAACTTCTCCATCAGACCAAGCTCCTGTCTCTCTCTTACTACCCCATCATCTTTGAACAAGCCAAGAGGATTAATCACGCTTGAGCCGATGATTTTGGACAAAAACAAAGAGCCAACATTCTTTGACTCTGATTTTTATTTGTTCAACTTATTTGACTGCAAGGCGAGTTCATATGGGATCCTTCAAGATCTC
The DNA here is from genome assembly GCA_001925005.1 of Drosera capensis. Lineage (NCBI taxonomy): Eukaryota > Viridiplantae > Streptophyta > Magnoliopsida > Caryophyllales > Droseraceae > Drosera > Drosera capensis. Next base: position 20,074 of record LIEC01005992.1, read on the forward strand.
CTTTGTCTATATAAGAGGAGTTGCTCCTGTGCTTGTTTTTCCATCAATTAGCCATACAGGGGGGGAAAAGTCATACAGAGAGAGAGAGAGAGAGAGAGAGAGTACGTACGAGACTAATGGCAGATTCCACTGGAGCTGTGAAGCATATTTTACTAGCCAAGTTCAAGGATACTATCACCTCTGAACAAATCGATGAGCTCATCAAGGGCCATGCTGCCCTTGTCAATCTCATCGAGCCCATGAAGTCCTTCCACTGGTACTCTTTTCTTGGATTCTTGGCATGACTCTATGTTTCTTACTTGGCTATTAATCTTATGCTTTCAGTTTGCAATTTTATTACCTATATATATATGACTTTCATTTTCTTTTGGTCATTTCTTGCTTTGGTATTGGCTTCATCTAGGTGGTTCTTATGATGCGGATTCCGAGGGGAGCTGATCATCTGTTTGGTTGCCTTGAATGTTGTGTTTCCCCTTAGGCTTTAGCTGTAATGCTAGAATAGAAACTTATGCATCAAATTGCTGGATTCTTAGTCACTCCTTTTTCCAGATTCATTTTTTTGGCCGAAAACAAGTTGTTTGGTAGCGCTTCTTTGATCCCCCTAAAATGACAGATAGCTGCGAGAGCTAGATTAATCTCTGTAGACTTAATGTTGGAGCAGTTATTATGTTTGTTGGTTTTCTTGCTGAAATCATTGGTCCTTGTCGACTAAATATGCTCTCGCTTCTTCAAAGGAGCCCAATTTGGAGTCGTTTGGATTCTCTGGGTTCAGTAATTACCCGCTGTCAGCTCACTGTTTATTTAGAATCTGGTCCTGAATGTCTTAGGCTAGTTATTTGATCTTATATTCTTCATTCTTCTGCATACCGGTGTCACAGCACCCATGGCTATGCGATCAGATTTTGTGAAGCTGAATTGAGGTATTGCACGGCCAGTTATTTCTGTATCCATATGTGCTGACTCGGCGGTAGTTTTACTCTCATAATATGAGCTCACTCTACTAGAACTTCGATCTCAATGGATATTGATCTTTGATAGGATGAAGATGCTCTTTTCTGAGTAATTTATTCGGTTCACTTGTTGAAACTATGTTGCTAAAGATACTAGTTATGAAAATGCAGGGGAACTAATGTGAGCACAAATAACCTACACCAAGGATTCACTCATATCTTCGAGTCAACTTTTGATAGCGTTGAAGGGATTGCTGAATACTTGGTTCATCCAGCGCATGTGGAATTCGCCGATCGCTATCTTCCTTTTGGAGAGAATATGATTGTCGTCGACTACAGGCCTACTAAGGTTGTTTAGTTGGCATTCAGTGGCGGTACATCTCGTTAGCTCCCAAGATTTAGGTGCTGCTTCGACTTGTATGCGTCAAGGCAGGCATCAATGCTTCAGAAATAACTGTATACTTTCTTCTCATGGACGGTTATCACCAATTGTTGTCTATGCCTGAATCTATAATGATTATAGAAGATCGAGTTAGCCTTTTATTTGTGTAATATGAGCACGAGATGATTTTACAATTCATAAGTGAACTTTGAAATTTATGTTCAAATGATATCGTGATAAGTTAGTCGAACATTGAACCTGCATATCATAAATTTAAATTATGATTATTATTTTACTATAATTTTATATAAAATAATATTTAATAGTTCAAATAACGATTTATAACTTGAATAACTGTATTACTTGTATAACGTAACGTTGTAATTTGAATAAAATAAAAGAAAGTATATCATAATTTGTTAATACTATCTTATCGCATCACAACATATTTCACTAAGATAATCATGAGAGCCAAAGTGTCGTGATGGATGAGATGAAGAGAGAGTTCGAGTACTTCGAAACAACCCAAAATTAAAACTATTTTTTAAATTAAATAAAAAAACCGTTTCATAGAAAGAGTAGGCAGCTTATTTTGTGTTGTCGTGTGCTGTGCTGGTCCGTCGCCTTCGTCAACGGCTCAACGCGAATCTCACCACTCACCAAGCACTCTCATCGCCTTCTCCGCCACCAACCTTCTCTTCCATCTTATCATTTCATCACAAATCTGCTGCTTCGTTTCTCATACCACAGATCACATATTCACATCATCACCGTCGTCGGTTTCAGATTCAGGTTTTTTAATCCTTCTATTATCTCTTTCATTTTTTACGCCTTTCCTCCTTACTATTCTCAACATATAAACAAAATATCTAATCCTTTCGCATCATGATATCTATCCGCGATTTCATGGGTTTTTGTTAGGATGATATGGAAACTCGTCCATTCTTCGCAAATTAGGAATGTGATGATTCACGGTTTGAGTGAATATAAATAGCGGTTTGACCCTTCGGAAATTTACAGTTGTCTAAGTGGTCATTTTAGACGAGTTTGGCTTGTTGACACAGAGATTAAGAAATTGCATTGGAGAGCGTGAGATAAAGTTATGTACATTTTTTGCCCACAGAACTCTTTTTTTAGGAGTCTATTGGCGTTTGATGAGCAAATAAGTACTCTCTTCCTCCCCACTTAAACTTTCACTATTCAATATTATTCAGCGTGCATTTTAAAAATTTTTGTTTTTATGTCTTAACGAATTAAAAAAATTATGTCATTAACGTTAAGTTGTAGTACAATATTATATTATCATTAATATTTTACGATAATTTAAAAAAAAATGATGTATGATCGTTATATGACGTGAGTCAAACTTCTCCTCGATAAATACACACAATCAAACTGTAATATTTATTGTGGACCGGAGGGAGTAGTATCTTTGTAGGGTTTGGATATGGAATTTTTGGAAAGATGCGGAGTATTACTTGAAGCTAGTAAAAACCAAGATACTTGAAGCTAGTTAAAACCAAGATCCTATTTGGTATCAATTCTGATGTTTTCTTTTTTCCGTACTCTTCCTAATGAATCAAAACTGCTGGTATATGGCAATAAACCAGGAGAAATGGTTATGTGTTTTTGTTTTCTCTGAGCTTCGCACTAAAAACCCTGTTTCGCAATGCTCGTTATTTTTACTAACTGATATGGTGTTTTTGAATTTTGTTAATGGTTTTTTCCTGTTTTGAACTGCAAAATATCGAACAGTCTCTAAGAAAATAAACTATGACGTATTGGGACATTTGGTTGGATCTTGCTGCCATTTGAGTAACATATGATATATTGGTTATTCGTAGAGGAAATCAAGCAATTTGGATAAAGGTGTTTAGTGGGATCAAGTGAATACTGGACTAATGGCAGAATCCACCGGAGCAGTGAAGCATGTTTTGCTAGCCATGTTCAAAGATCCTATCACCTCTGAACAAATCGATGAGCTCATCAAGGGCTACGCAAGCCTTGTCGATCTCATTGAGCCCATGAAGTCCTTCCACTGGTAATGTTTTCTTGGGTTGTTGACGTAACTCTATGTTCCTTACATGTCTATTAAGTTTTTGTTTCCAATTTGCATCTTTTAAGGAGGATCATTCTAGTTAGCCTTTGTCTAGCTGAATTTTTCTCACGAGAATCGTGTAGTTATTCTTTGTACGCTGTGGGGGTTTGTTAGCTGGGCTCGGCATTCTTGCATGGAGACGCACTGAGTGATACAGATATTATCAACAACTCAGCCTCTCTCTTCTTAGGTAAAGAAATTGATACAGGTTGTGTAGTTTGTATATGCTGCTCCCTTGCTTTGGTCATGGCTGTGTGCTTCTTATGATGCTTACTTTAAGAGGATCCTCTATATGATCCCCTATCATTCTGGTAATCTGAGGCCTGGGAGACTAAATTTGTCTCTGTAGCAGCTGACTTCAAGATTAACTAACCTTAAGTCGAAATAGTTATTGCCATTGCTGGTACTCTGTTGCTGAAATTATTGGTCCTCTTTGATAAAGTATCCTCTCACTTGTTGTGTGCCCGAGACTGAGTGGGAGTACATTGGGTTTTCTGGGTTCAATGCTCTCCTGTTTGGGATCCCCATACCCGTGGTGGCGATACCTCTGGAGTCAAAACCTGTGTCTTAGGCTAGTCATTTACCTTATATTTTCTCATTCTGCTGCATACCGTTTTCAGGGCACCCATGGTTCTGTGATTACATTTAGAAACTGAATTGAGTTTTGGCACAGCCATACATTACTCGATCCATGATCGCTGCCTCAGTAGAAGCTTTACTCTTGCTTCCACTTTTCATAATATGTGCCCTCTCATAAAAAGAACTTTGATCCCAGTTGATATTGATCTTTGATGACGGATGCCCTTAAGAGTATTAGGCATCGCCACTGATATTTTCAGCCCTGCTACTATTTGAAGATGATGTTTTCTTAGAAATTTATTTGTTCAAGTCTTGAAATTATGTTGCTTAGGAGACTGGTTTAATTATCCTACATGAAAATGCAGGGGAACTGATGTGAGTGCTGAGAACCTACACCAAGGTTTCTGTAACGCCCCGGGATTTTCTGTCCAATACCTGCTAAACACGTGGCGTTACCGCCGCTCCAAAGTTTCCTTCGAAGCAAGGCGACAGGAATACAAGGGGTTTAAGTATCAGAAACATAGGATCTAGAAATAAATATCCAACTTACATCGTCTTGAATTACATAAAAATCAATGTCTAGAGAGAAATAATAATATTACAACGAGTCGAACTCATTCATCCTTGCTAAGTAACGGACCCTTTCTCGAATCTTTTATTACCTGAAACGAACATGTAACCGTGAGCTTGAAAGCCCAGTAACACAGGATACACATCCATCTCAGGGGTCTGGCATGCTTATTATATCATGCATTTCCCATGCGCAAACAGAATGCAATGCAAGCAACACCGAGCAATC
>LIEC01005993.1:0-29425 GCA_001925005.1 Drosera capensis
ATAACTAATGGGATGTTTTTGCAATGATTTTTAGCCACAAATGATTTTCTTTGGGTAAAAAATACAACATAAGGGTGTAGGTTGTTTTTGCAATGAAGAGGAAAAATCATATTTCTTGTATCGAATTAGTCCGAAGATGATAAACCAATTGACGAAGACATTTTATAAGCTGTTTGGGGCCTATAACATTCGTGGATTACGAATTATTTGACAAAAACAAAAGATGCTAATATCACAACAAAATAAATGTAAATGTAACCCCTTACATCACAACAAAAAACAAACACGTTCATTCAAACCACACTAATAACCATCACAATTACATCACCATGAGTGCCACGGTGATCACCACCACCAACACCGTTGACCCAGTCAAACCACCCTCCGCCGACGACTTCCCCGGCGCCGGAGCTCCCCCGTGGATCCCAGATGCCGGAACCGCAGTGGCATTTCCCTCAGCTGTCGATGTCGGAGCCGCCGAGGTGGGTCCTGCCGGCGTCGGAGCTGCTGCCGGAACTTGCCCGTGACGTGGAGTTGACGGGGCTGTGGCGGGGCCAGGGGATGGCACGTGAGCCCCTGCCGGAGTTGTCGCCGGAAAAGTGGCCGGAGAAGGAGGAATCGTGGAATGTGGGCCCGGCGCTGGGGCGGTTGATGACGGCGAAGGTGGGGTCACGGCGGCGGGTTTGGGTGGCGCCGCGGTGGGCAGGCGGCGGGGCGACAGGACCACGACGATGAGTTTCTGGCCCTTTTGACAGTGGGCCTGGACTCCGCTGATGAAGTAGAATGGGCCGGAGTGGCCCAATTTAAATGAGTCGTCTCCGGTGCTCATGTTGAGGATTGGGCTGGTTGAGTTGCAGGTGTAGTAGGAGGGTTCTGTTACTTGGAGGACCGACTCTTGGCCGGCCTTGTACTTGAAAACTGTTAAAACATGAGCGTTACATGACATACCAAGAAATGAAACAAACTTTCATCACGATTCTTACTTTCCTCATTGGATCTTTTCTTATGTTCTATTGTTTTGTTAGAAAGAGAGAGAGAAAACCCAGAACTTTGATTTCGATTCTGTGATGTTGGGAGAGATCCTTTACGATTCGCTTCCGAAATAAACAATTACATAAGAAAAATCAAAAACGACGATGGACCTATAACAACACTATGTGTATGAATTTGCATGTTTTTGGAAAATAATGAATTGAAATCAACCAATATAAACAAGTATCGAGTTGAACCATCTATATATTAAGCATTGTAGCGATATAAGAAAAAGGATCCAAATCATTAGAATCAACGTATAATTAAGATGAGAAGAAAGATATACCAAGATGAGAATCAGCATACAAGTATGACTAATATCAAAATCAAATCAAAAGGGAAACAAGCTAGAACTGCAAAACAAGCTAGAGTGTCATTTACTAATATCAAATCATTAAAAGATAATCGTGCGACTCACCGAGGATATCATTGATAAGAAACCTGTTACGTTCAGCCCAGTGATTATACCCCTCGGCCGGGGCAAGAACCCACCCGTCGCGACCACCGACATCGAAAGTCCTCGCATAACCACACTCGAAAACCGCTGCAGCAGCCACAATAACACCACACAGAACTCGAAGAACTAGAGAACCCATTTTTTTTCTCTAACAAAGAGATCAAGCTCTTGACTTTGATCAAATGTTGATGATGATTCAAAAGCCTTGAGAGAAATGAGCAGAGAAAATACTGTTGATATGGTAACGCCTCTTAAAGCCTTGCTCAAAAAAGGGGTTGGGGTTATTATTTATGTAAAGTATGATGATTTGGAAAGATTTTTGGGATTAGAGGGAGCTTCTTTTTTTCCTTTTTTGGATCCAAAAAAGGGAGCTTTTAAATGTGTGAGGAGGATTATAATTTGCCCTTTTTTGCTTGATTTGGAATGTATATGGTGAAGTGGTGATGATGATCTTAAAAAAAGGGGAAAGAATGGATCTTTGGCTCTCTGAAATGAAAAAAGGACGAGAGAGGTGTCTGTATCAAGAGTAAGAGATCATGGAATTGAATGGGGAAAAATGGGAGTTTAAGTATTGCTTTCTCGTTATTGTTTGTACAATTAAATACTCTAACGTTCACATCATCGTTTTTATTTTATTGTGTATTATCGTCTTTGCATTTAAGTTTCATGATTTAGTCAAACGGGTGGTATGCGTTACTCACTCTAAGATACGTGTATTAAATTAAAATGAATTGTTAAAATATAAGCTATAATAAAGCATTACTCGATGGACATGGATCGGGTTAATCATAGAATCAGATCACTGTCGGGTCCATTACGATGCCAAAAGAGGATAGGGGGGACTTATCCGTTCAAGGTGGGACCGTGGGATTATTCGAGACTGCCACGACATGCTTCAGCGTTTGCAAGAAGCAAAATTGCTCATGTGTAAATCGTGAGGCCTACAATCAACTGTTTCGACAGTCGGTTCTCAATATGTGTACATTTAATAAAGAGTAATAAATTGGATTTTTTGGACAAATATTGCCAACAAAAAATTTAACGAGGGATGTATCATGTATGACTAGAGGGTTTGAACTTAGAAAAGCATGGTTGGAGAAGGAGAAAGAATGTGGAATACGGTCGTGTTAGTTTTTAAAACATGAAGGTCGTGCTCAATTTTCATTATTTTTTTTGGAAAATTGTACATAAATTTTTTAAATTATCCATCTTTGTCATATTGACATCTTGAATTTTGATAATAGATACTTAATTTTTGTAATTTTTAAAAAAATCAACACATAATCTTTCTAAAAATAAATATATTTTTTTGATAGAAAACCCCACTCTGAAGATTGAAAACGGCTTCATGTTTTAGATAGCGAATAAGACCAAGTTCAAGCCGTACCAATTTGGAACTTAACAAATTTGATAAATCACGTATGAATGAGTATATGCTAGTTTTGTGATTTTTTTCATTGACTGTCTCTTTCCTATTTCGTTTCATTTTTCATCGGATAAATTTTTTCCTGCCCGTCTGAAACTCATTTCATATGCGAGTATGATTAGTAGGATGTAGGAGTTTAATTCGGACGTTTTTCCATTTAATTGTGCTCCTGGCACGTCGTGTTTTCTTGATTTTGAGGGCCAATTCCATCAATTTGCATAAACAAGTAAAAAGTACTGCCATCCTACCATATTATTATATCTGTCTCATATAAATTATGTGAGTTGATTTCATACGATTATTAAAAAATGAAATGATTTTATAAATTTTTATAAATATGTCTTTATTTATATAATGAGTAGATGAATAATAATAATTATGAGTGAGTTCAAAAACTAAAGATGAAAATTATTAGCGGATAGAGCAGAAAAACTAATGATAAAAAAAATGATTTGATATAATAGGGGTAATTTAGAATTTTTTTCGTAAAAAGCTTACTAATTTAGGATACGTCGTAAATTTATATGTAACATCCAAATTTATTAATATGTCATAATTTATCTGAGATGGACGTAGTAATTGTTACGTAGAATTTATATGAGTATTAAATTTGTAAATTTTGATGAAGAAATAATAATTTCTTTTGGTAATGGAGTTTACTATATCAGTTGAAAAAGAAGTTAATAGATGTGCTATAACATATAGATTGATTTGTTATTTGTCTATGTTAAAAAGTTACCATAAAAAGAAAATATAATATTTGTTCCTTTCGTTCTCAAAAAGATTACAATTTTTTGATTAAAAACATATGACGATATAAATTTTGTCTGGTATTACGGAACTATCAAACTTTATTTTTTGAGAAAATATAGTAAAACATTAGGTGAGTAACGAATAGAAAATATAACAAACCAAGAACAATAGAAAATATAAACTATCGTTTAGGTGAGTAACGAAGTTTCTCAAATTACTTACAAAATAATGAATAATACATATAAAGAGAAACATTACAAAAATTATGTAACAAAGATAATATTTTAAAATATTCCAAATAAAAAAAGTATGAAGTAATTAATATGGCACGGACGAAATCAGAGTTAATGTGAGCTTCTGCAACCAAAAAAGTCAAAGAAATGTTACTCCATTAATTCTAGATAAATTACGATATATTGATTTGATACGATTATTAAGAAATTCATTGGTTTTGTATAGTTTTATATTAGGACCTTTCTGAGTGGAGAGAAATATGTGAGTGAGTGGAGAGAAAAAAAAAGCAATAAAAAACGAGTGAATGGGATATAAAATAGGAATATTTTAAAATTTTTAAAATCCTAAATTTGCCTCATATAAAATGCTGTAATTTATATGAAATATTTATTTTTAATAATATATAATAATTTATCTGAAATAAAAATAATAATTTTCTTCAAATTAAATTTTGGACTAGTTTTCTCTACGCTAAAATTAATATTGGCTGATAGGCAACTTGTAAAAGTTATTTTTTGTACTTGTAAAGATTTTTTCCTTTGTTAACGTGAGTATCATTTATTCTCTTCGTTCTAAATAAATTATGATAATATATATTTTGAGATATAATTTAATATAATCAAACGTCGTTTTTTACAAAGTTATTGTGAGATACTGATGATAGATTAAGTTGTGAATTTTAATCCTGAATTAGTTTAAATATTTGTAATATCGTTAAAAATAAGAACAAAACGTATCGTTAAAAATAAGAACAAAACGTGTTAAAGTTCGTATCATCGTAATTTATTTTTGGACCAAAAAAAATTAAAGGATTGCATTTATCTATATATAATTCTTTTCATCAATCATATTCATAGTATTACTAAAATTAGTTTGGCCTTCTAGCTGTTCATTTTGGCCTCTTGTTGCCCAGTAAGCCAAGTTCCATACATCGTACTTATTCAAGAGGTCAGTAATCAATCATGAATTTTCAGCAAATGATTTGAGCATATACTGTTCGGGTCATATTGCAGAGCTTGGTGCCGAAGGAGTGTACACACCTAAATGTGAACATTACTATCGCATAAAACCAACATCTGTTTTTTTAAAATGGTTGGAAACTTGAACTTTTCTAAAAAGAAAAAAAAGAGTTGATAGCTTGATTTTCTTAAATAGATCTTAAGTTCGAATTCTTTGGATGTGCATAAACAAACTCATAATTTGCCTCTAAGAATGACAAACTTCTAATATCAGATGTATTAAATTATCTAAACTAAATTACTAACCCGTACATTACAAGATAAAAAATCATAATAGAAAAAAATAACATTATATTAATTAAAATATAATTGTAATTTATATTTATGTGATTTAAAATATTTTGAATTTATAAATCGTCTTATGTTTTTACTATAATTCAATTTAGATCATATATCATATTTCAAATATAATTTGATTTTTCATTAAAATTTTAACATTTATAGATAAATTGATTTAAATTTTTTATCTATATATTAATATTTCTATACATTATTTATAGTATAATATTCAAAGTCATTTTTTAGATAAAAATTGATGATATAAAAAAAAGGTTAAAGATCTATTATAAATATCTACTAAAATAAAATTATTTCGTAAAATATAGAGATTATTGTAGTTAAATGATAAAAAAAACCTTCTAGTTTTATTTATAAAGATCTTATAAATAATTATACAAGTTGTTAGATCTTTTTTAACTTTTTTTTTCCTTTTTGAGAAGAAGTTCTTTAAAACAATTTCATATTTAATCTCGACCTTTCAACTCGTAATGAAATACCTAGATTTAATTATATAAAGATTTTGTTTAATTTAAATTACACGAAATTAGTTGATTGTCTTTTATAAAATTTAAAACGACACAAATGTTCTGTTACCATGTTGCTTGTGAGACAGTTTGCTATTCATATGGTTTGTTATCTGAATTTAAATGTTTTGTGTAATTATATATATAATAGATTTTCATAACTGATAATTCTTTGGAGTAGTTATGAATGAGGAATGTGGGATGGTGGTTTCTTGAATCGTACGAAACATACCTGCCGGAGCTTAGATAGATTATGATTGATGGCCTGATAAAAGAGATGTTAGATATAATCTTGACAAGAAAAGCAAGGAACACGTTTTCACTATCCATAGGCCACTGTTCATCTCTATGTTTTTGTACAAAAACGTGTTTAGCAATGTCTGATTCATTCCTTATAAATAACTTGGTTTGTAAGCTTAGATATGTACCTCGGCAGAGAGCAATAATACTAAAATCCAAAAAATCGGGAAGGCTTTTTCCCATAAATTTATTGCCTCAAACACACCACATCAAGATCCTAAATTAACAATTGGTATCAGAACGGGAAGTGGTGTGTGAAGTTGCCGAGGACGTACCTGCCACACGAGGTGGACGAAGCCAGAGCCATGTCATCACTGCCGTAGGAGTCACCTACGCCGCAGATCAGCCATCCGAAAAACCCATGCTGCCGTTGTTGGTCGTCGCCGCCCTTGCGCAGCCAGAACCAGCCGCAACCACCCTCGAAGCTAGCGAGGCCCGAGCAGATCCATATCTCATTTTTTTTTACTCCATCCACGTGCGAGAGCCCAGGTCTGATGGGGGACAGCCCATGACATGCCGGCATCCTCCCTGTTCCGGCCAGTTGCCGTCCCCGGCCGCGCCCCCTCCTGACCAGCTAGTGGGCTGTCGTTGTCATATTCATAACCGTCATCGATGCTGTTGATTCGCCTTTTGGTGAGGTGAGGCGGTGTGAAGAGGATCAGCCGGTGAGAAGCAGATCTAAGAGGAGAAGGGAAGGTGCCGACGGTGGTGGTGAGAAGGGCGGTGAAGGAGTTTCATTTCGGGATTGGGAAGAGAAGGAGAAGGCGGCGAGGGAGATTAAGAGAGGTGGCTGGAGAGGGATAAGTATCCCTTTTTATATAACCCTAATTTTCTCTTTATAAGAAAGGAGAAAAGACAAAAGGGAGAAGGTTTCTTTTTTCTTTTAAAAAAAAGGAGATTTTTGTTTAAAAAAGAAAAGAAAGAAAAAAGAAGAGATTCTAAATAAAAAAAAAGTTTTGTTTAAGAAAAGAAAAAAATTGTTTTTTTAAGAAAAAAACACAAATGTCTATTATTTCCCAGCAAGTGTCAAAGGAGAGCGGCGGAATGTCATATCATTATCCAATGCTGAACTCCTCAAACTACACGGTATGAGCAATAAAAATGGAGAAGATCCCAGATGCTCAAGAGGTTTGGGAGGCGGTTGAAACAGCGGAGGAATAGAAGGTAAATCCGAGAAAAGATAAGAAGGCACGTGCCTATATCCTCCAGACAATCCTCGAAGATGTTCTTCTTCAAATTACGATAAAGAAGACGACGAAGGAATTTTGGGAGAGCCTCAAGACGAGGTATCTGGGTGCTGATCGAGTAAAGAAGCCTCAGTTGCAGACATTAAAAAGTGAATTTGATGCTCTGCGGATGACAAAACAATAGTCCATTGACGAGTTCGCCGGAAAACTCAGCGGCATGTCCAGCAGATTTTCTAGCCTTGGTGCAAATCTTGACGATGCTGTATTAGTAAAAAAGTTACTCGAATGTGTGCCAGAAAGGTACTTCACAGTCGTTGTCGGGATCGAACAATTTTACGATCTTGAGACGATGCCGTTCGAGGAGGCCATAGGGTGGTTGAAGGCGTTCGAGGAGAGAACTCGTCTCCGCGAAAACACCTGTAGTGGTGGGAGTCACCTCATGTTCACCCGTAACGAACGGTAGACACCCCAGAGGAACAACACTAGGGAAGCTTCGTCATCTGGTCAGAAATACGGATCCAGCACCTCAGATCGAGACAAAGGCGAATGGTGTGAACGTGGTTGCGGAAGGAGCGATCGAGGCGGCAATTATGCAGAGCGCCAGGAAGGTGCGGGAGGCACTGGCAACAGCAGCCGTGACAAGAGTCACATCAAGTGTTTCAATTGCGAGAAGAGGAGACACTATGCTTCGGAGTGTCGCAGCAAGCGGCGGAACGACGAAAGACAGTACACATACGCTGTCCCGGATGAGCCAACCTTATTGTTTTCTATGTCTTAGGAGGAGACACGAGGTAAACAGGAAGATGCCTTACAGCTCAAAACAGAAAGGGTGTTGCAGGCGTTTCACTCGGGCGCGGTGAAGATACCAACCAAGGATGTCTGGTACCTAGACAATGGTGCCAACAATCATATGACGGGACGACGAGAAATGTTCCAAGAACTTGATGAAAGGATCACTGGGGAGATGAGGCTTGGCGATGGCAATGTCGTTCAAGTCCTGGGAAAAGGAACGGTCGTGTTCCAGTGCAAAAATGGAGATCAGTATATCCTCCACGAAGTATACTACATTCCTAAACTTTGCACTAATATCATCCGTCTTGGACAAATGACAGAGAATGGAAGCGAGGTGAACATGGTAGGAGATGCCAAAAAGGTGTATGACAACAGCAAGTTGTTGATGTTGTGAAGCGCACATCAAATTTCCTTTACAAGATTAGATTGGAGTTAGCCAAACCAATCTGTCTCCTAGCAAGTTTTGAAGAACCGAAAGTTGTGGCGATGTCTGCATCATCCGTGACAGGTGTAACAAAAGCAGAGTCAGTCGCTGGTGCAACTCATTCGTCACCTGCGACAGGAAAGACAAGTTCATCTACCTGGACTTTGTGCATAGAAGTTCCGGACGGAACCAGCAGCGGTGAATTTCTACGACGACGATGGGGAGATCTTCGACGAGCAAGAACGCGCAGAAAACGTAAAGGAAATGATAGCCTCCACAACGAATCGAGCATTATTCTCGATCCACAAGATCGTGTGGATTTGAAACGTAAGAAATCCGGTGCCCTCGAAAGGAAAAAATGGGTCAATGTTAAAGATGACATTTCCTGCAAAAGGGATGAGGTTAGAAACCCTCATTGGAAGCAAGGGTTTTTACGGCAGTAAGAAAAAACCCGAGGACAAATTGGAGAAGAAATCCGATGAGTAAAAGAGTCATGTCAAGATTAGAGGAGAGTATGTTAGATATAATCTTGACAAGGAAAACAAGGAACACGTTTTCACCATCCACCGGCCACTGTTCATCTCCACGTTTTTGTACAAAAACGTGTTTATCAATGTCTGATTCATTCCTTATAAATAACTTGGTTTGTAAGCTTAGATATGTATCTCGGCAGAGAGCAATCAGAAAATCGAGAAGGTTTTTTTTCCACAAATCTATTGCCTCAAACACACCACATCAAGATCCTAAACTAACAAGAGATTCATATGTAAGATCAATGATAACAAACATATTGTAAAAAAGATATGTAAATGTTAATTTGCACATGAATTTTTGGGATGCAATGGCGATGTTATTGAATAGTAATGATCAAACACAACCACGATAAACTACAGGATCAAGTACAACAAGCCCGAAAGCAAAGACATGTAAGCATTGACGGAAAACGCGATCATTCTCAGTTATGGCCACTCGGAGACTTGATCTTCCTGTTGACGGGAGATTCCTTTAGACCTCGCTTAACATTGCCTGGAGCACTTCTCTTGCAAAACGGCCACCAGCAGCTGCCATCTCCATGGCGACAACTTGGCGTGCATTGGCCCCTGCAATGCTCTTCGGTGCCCCCTAGGCCCGTGCATTGACCCATGCAGTCTTTGTAGCAAACTTCATCTATCGCCGCATCCGCTGTCTTCATGGAGGAAAATAAGAACACGACCATGGTTGCTAATAAGAACATTGAAGCGAATTGTTTGGAGGCCATTTTGTCCTTATTGAGTTATTATTTGCTTCAATGCTACCTCCAAAAAGACGCGGATGCTTGAACATGATCATGGGGTGTGGGTTTTATAGGCGTTTGTAGTGATCCTATTTTGGGGATCTTGATATGTTTAGGCACATTAGAAGTTTTCCTCATCAAAATCAGGAGATTATTTGAGATAGGTGCTAATTACAGTACTACTATATTTTTGGCTTGTGAATATGTGGTGCTAAGAATTTGGTGATTTGGAGTGTTTTTCGATCGATCCAAGCATGGCTGATTGATTTCTACGCTGACTCCTAGTGTGTTGTTTAATGCTCATTGTTGCTCGACGAGGGGAGCTTGGAGCTGGAAACAAAAATCAAATTACCCCTACAGTTGATATGTCGTTTCTATCAAGGGGAAATTGTTCCTAATGCAAACAACAGACAGAAAATTGATGCATACCATTCTCGATGGCAATTCAAGTTTTGAAAAAATTAAATTAAATTTTTAAAAAATTTTGAAAAAAATATATGATTGAGAACGATGTGAAGCACTTTCCTGCCTATTGTCAAAAACAGGAACCATTTTCCCATCTGTTAAAGTTTTGGGGTTCTAACTCAAACCTAAACGAAAGTAAGTAGAATAAACGAAAGGAACTCGTACAATAGTTCTATGATCCCACTTCAAGAGTTATTTTTGAGACGAGTAATGCCCGGTTTTTGAGGAGGTTGAGTTTGGGGGTGGGGAGATAAAGTTAGAGATTTTGTCTTTGAGTAAGAACATGTGTCTCTTCCCTCAGTTATAGTTGATCATGATTAGAGTCTTGTCAATCCTGACAAGGATCACGAAACAACTTCAGTTAAAGACAATCTTGATAATTTCCCTAATCAAATTCCTGATATTGTTAATGAGGATCAACCGCAATTGACTTCGTCATCCTCAGATCATCGTCCTCGTCTTTAATTCGTTGTCATCGACGGCGATAGTTCATTATCCGATCATCTTCGTTGTTAGTTTGCCCACTTCTTTAGTTTGTCGTCGTCAACGGTTCATCGTCCGATCATGGTCGTTGGCAATTTGTCCTTATTGTTAGTTCGTCATCATAGTTGTTAGTTCGTCGTCGTCATCAGTTCGTCATCGTAGTTGTTAGTTCGTCGTCGTCGTTGTTAGTTCGTCTTCGTCGTTGTTAGTTCGTCTTCGTCGTTATTAGTTCGTAATTCGTCTGTTTATCGACATCATCGTCGTCGTTAGTTCGGTTTTCTCGTCATTGGTTGGTCATCGATTCATTGTTGCCGTCGTCATTGAATTTTAAAATAATTGATTTTGAATTGGACATTTTTATTTTGTAAAAGGATCTCCTAATTGATTATGAAATATCTAATGAGAGTAAATTAATAGTGGGATAGTTTACTGTAATTTAAATTGGATAGGGATATCTATCAAGAATTCTCCCAAGTTTAAAACATTTTGTGACAAATCCATAGAAAAAACGCAACAAATAAATTCCAACTTTTTTTTTCTTAGTGTTGAAACCCTTGTATTTTAGAGACGATCCGTTGCCATTTTTTGACCTGAAAATAATTTTAAAAATAAAAATTATACTTTTAGAAATTTATTTATTTATTCAAAAACTTGTATTACATTTTGGAGATGGATTCTGCCGTGAAATTATCAATAAAATATAACTTATTTTTTCAAAAAAAAAAAAAAATCTTGGACCTTTGAGACGGAATCCATCGTAAAGATTTTATTAAAAACTATATCATTTTTTTGAAAAAAAATAATCTGTTATGAATTAGAGATGGATTAGTCGCAAAGATGTACATAGTTTGCTATGGACGTTGCCTTGACATTTTTTTGGGATGCAATGGCGATGTTATTGAATAGTAATGATCAAACACAACGATAACAAACTACAGGATCAACAACAACAAGCCTGAAAGCAAAGACATGTAAGCATTGACGGAAAACGCGATCATTCTCAGTTATGGTCACTCGGAGACTTGATCTTCCTGTTGATGGGAGATTCCTTTAGACCTCGCTTAACTTCGCCTGGAGCACTTTTCTTGCAAAACGGCCACCAGCAGCTGCCATCTCCATGGCGACAACTTGGCGTGCATTGCCCCCTGCAATGCTCCTCGGTGCCCCCTAGGCCCGTGCATTGACCCATGCAGTCTTTGTAGCAAATTTCATCTATCGCCGCATCCGCTGTCTTCATGGAGGAAAATAGGAACACGACCATGGTTGCTAATAAGAACATTGAAGCGAATTGTTTGGAGGCCATTTTGTCCTTATTGAGCTATTATTTGCTTCAATGCTACCTCCAAAAAGACGCGGATGCTTGAACATGATCATGGGGTGTGGGTTTTATAGGCGCTTGTATTGATCTTATTTTTGGGATCTTGATATGTTTAGGCACATTAGAAGTTTTCCTCATCAAAATCAGGAGACTATTTGAGATGGGTGCTAATTACAGTACTACTATATTTTTGGCTTGTGAACATGTCGTGCTAAGAATTTGGTGATTTGGAGTGTTTTTCGATCGATCCAAGCAATGGTGATTGATTTCTACGCTGACTCCTAGTGTGTTGTTTAATGATCATTGTTGTCCGACGAGGGGATCTTGGAGCTGGAAACAAAAATCAAATTACCCCTACAGTTGATATGTTGTTTCTATCAAGAGGATATTGATATGTGCATAACGGTCTTCTTAAAGAAATCTCCGCATAATCTTCATCACCAATATTCTCGATAAAGGTAACAGGGAACCATCTCAAAACAGGGACATTTTAATTGATATTCATAAGTATCATTGTTATTCAAATACATACATAAGTTACGTTACATTGGATCACCGAAAAATAGCCGGGTCACACACATACAAACTGGAAAAGGATATGCATAACGATAGCAACAGAATCAAACATCACACTACGAAAAAAGTGCAGTTTTGGCCTAATGCGACCAAAATGGTCGCGAATCCTTTATGTTTGTTGGTGAGACTCAGATTTTGGTAGGACAAAACCGTCCCAATTTTCTGATTTTGTTTCTTTCTTATTGATCTGAGCTACATATTAAGCTTACAAATATATCCTATTTATAGGAAACATCAGGCAAAGTTAAACTGTTGATAGAACACATAAAACGTGTTTTTATTTGGCCGATGGAAATGAACAGTGCCCGGCCAACAGTGAAAACGTTTTCCTTGCTTTTTTCCTTTTGTCAAGATTATGGCTAACAATGTTTTCGCAGTGTTCATCACTGGTTTAGAACTTCAGTTTTTTGTTCATCACTGCTTTTCTAGATGTTTTTCAATTGAATTACATGAAGAAGAAATGCATCAAAGGGCAAGAATTCACCCATGTTAACAATCCGAAAACAATCGATGTTAATCATTGTAATCACAATTATATGTCATGTTAGTCAATTTCTTCATTGTCAACTTATTTTTAAAAGTTATTTGTGATGTTGATACCGTATATGCTGCGTATATCCATGACTACTCTTCATTTATAAGAAATGATGACAAATTATGGGACCAGAAACTGCTGATAAAAGTTCTGAAAAGAAAAATCAATAGTTCTGATTATAGTTAATTGGGTTTTCGCAATACATAAAAGAATGCAAACGATATGCAAGATCAATGATATATCAATCGTAATTATCAAAGCTATGCAACATCTGAAAGCATACAGAATTCGAGATGTAAAAATAGGGTTTACTGAAATAATATGGTCTATACACATATATGACATAATTAAAGGACTACATGAGATGAGCATCAAATAGTACCTAAAGCACAAGCATACTCAAAACAATATTGCGAATACATCCTCCTCAAGATGTCGATTTGTTTTATCCAAATAGGAGTTCTCTTTGTAGCTGGTTTTCGATCCGTGCAATGCTGCGGCATTTCTCGCAAGTTGGTTTGCATTGCATCCTGCAATGCTCCATGCTCCCGCCCAGACCTAGCTCTGGAATCACGAACATCCATCAAAGCACGCCTGGCCAATATATTCTATAACATGATGTCTGTTTTCAAGACTAGAATCGTTGTTGACACTGCAATTGCTACTCCCAGGATCAACGAAAACATGATCATAGTTATGACTGTCAGGACTGCTCATTTTATTGGTTGCGCTGTTAATTGGTTATAGTTCAGATTATGGTTAGTTCAGGTGAGGTAGTTACCATGTTAGCTGATCACTGGTTAGAAATGGCGATATATTGGCGGCCACCACTTTCTCTTTCTGGTCGTCCGTGGTGGTTAGAAATAGCCTTTTCCTCCTGTGTGACCTTCACAGTTTTCAGTGTCCTCGATAACAGACACAAGGAGCCATCTCAAACCAGAGCCAGAGGCATGTAAAATGATGTCTACTTGTAAAGGTTAAAATATATTTACAAGTTGCGCTACACTGTATCACCGAGCAATAGCCGAGGCACACACATGCATACAGGATAGCCAAATATAGGTTAATGAAAAACGATACTAACCAGATTAATCATCACACTACCCAAAAAATAAAAATAAAAAGGAAGTCTGGCCTAAAGCAACAGAAAAATTGGTAGCCAATCTCTCGAATTTTTGCAGCGTCCGTCGCTGTTTCAGAACTTCAGTTTTTTCACTCCCGCTCAAACCCTTGCAGTCTGTAGGGTTCGACATTCCTATCAGAGTCTTTAAGGCAATCAATGAAGCATTTTCTTCGCGATATATGCTTCCGTTCTGTTCATGGAGGAAAAGATCGTAGCGACCATGGCCACAAAAATGATTGTCGAAGAAAATTGTTTGGATGCCATCTTTCGTCTTGTTTTTCCTGGGTTTTCTGGTTTCTTTATTGATGAACTTCAATTTTCCTTCATGGCAGGGGTTTGTGAAAGGTTTTACAGGGGATTATTGATGAATCCTATGTGTTGTATGTTGATAAATTTATGCACATTAGACGTTTTTTGTCTTGCAAACCAATGGATATTAGAGAAGATTTTGGTGCTTGTGGGTTCGTGGTTCATATTGCTTGAAGGTAACTACTTTATTTGCAAATTTTGACAATTGCTGTTAGCCGGAATATAGAACAGCTTAGATTATAGAACATCTCCCCCATCGTAATTCCTGGCATTCTTTGCAATGAGTATTGTTAGCCGGATCACAAACTAATCTTGGACAGTATAGTTTCGCATAAAGTTCTACATTAGATGACCATCAAATCTAGAGATAAAGAGTTCAGTGGCATAACAACAACTGTGGAACAGAAAGGTGCTCTAATATAAACGACCAACATCATAAATAAAATGACCGCAGAACATTTCACGTTTCAGACCATTTATATGATCAAATTTTGCACTATTATGAGAGAGAACGTTACATACACCATGATAGAACAATACGCATGATTTGCTGCGTCCCTCTGTCACTCTTGCCAAGTGCTTCTTGAGTGACTCTTGCATGTCACGGCCGCTTCTGCCTTGGTGTTCCTTTGTGCATTTAAAGAAGGGAAAGGATGAGCAACAAGGGAACTGTAACATATCTCTGAGAATTCAAGCTTCAGTTATTTTTCTCCTCTTCCTGATAGCATCTTCTGATAAGTACGCCATTATGGCTCTCATAATTGGACACTGCTTGACTATTGGCCGCTTTTCAGTAAACAAATGAAATTTCCGTTAGAAACTTTATAATCTGCTTGTTAAACAAATAGGGATTGTAAGATCGAACTTGTGAATGTATCTTGAGAAACCAACTAGTATTAAAAAGTCAAGGTGATGGCAAAAATAGGTAATTTCAAGTCAATATCCAGCTTACTTTGATGTTAGTATGTGAATAATGGTCTTGTACATCAAAGCCGTGCCGACTGCTTATTGGCTTCGCGTGATTTACGATAATCATATACCCCAATGCCACACTTTCTTCCGAGCCGACCAGCATCAACATACTGAACAAGCAGAGGGCAGGGCGCATACTTGGTATCTCCAAGCCCAGCATGAAGGACTTTCATAATTGACAAGCAGATATCCAAACCAATAAAATCTGCGAGCTCCAAAGGACCCATTGGATGGTTTGTTCCCAACTTCATTCCTGCATCGATGTCCTCCTTAGTGGCCACTCCAGTATAAAGAGTGAAAAATGCTTCGTTTATCATCGGCATCAGGATCCGATTCACGATGAAACCTGAATAGTCCTGGGAGCGCACCACGGTTTTACCAAACCTGAAGATTCCAGGATTACCAATATGTGAACGACAAAATTAGATAATGAATAGATGATTCATTGGGATTATTAAATCTTAGAGCTTCACTGGTTCATAAAATTGTCAGCTCAGAAAAGAAGTTGGTGTAATATAAACATCCAAGGAAATTCCTAAAGATACTAAGCATCTATTAAGTTTCAACTGTATTAGGTAGGTGAGTCTATCAACACCTCTCTGCCAACGCCTTCGTTGCCTTGAAAGTTGCATCTGATGTGTCTGCCCCTCCCACGATCTCTACCAACTTCATGATAGGAGGAGGGTTCATGAAGTGCATGCCAATGACCTGCCAATAACGCTCATTTATCAGATTCCATTCACCTAATCCAATATTAAGCTCCTATGACACCTACCTCCCTCAAATCATAATATTACTATTAATACGGTATTAAGCTAGATATGTTAAACCATGACATCGGATGGGAACCGATTGTACTGTAGTGCCGGTGATGCAGGCATTAGTGAGTTGGAATCCTAACATAAATAATTTAGCATTCTCTCGCTATTATTCCGTCCCCTTGCTCCTATGTACTGTAATCAACCAGAGTATTATATTTATAAGATAAAAATTCAGATAGAGAATAGATCATATCAATCCGAAATGTGGATCATCTGTGCCAAAGACTACAGAATGTAGGAGCTGAAGCAGGTTGAAGTAAATGAGGTGATGGGTGCAATTATGTAGGCTTGCTGTAGCAAACCTTAGAAACCAATATCAGAAATCCATCAAGTCAGCAAAGACTTTAAAAAAAATCTCAGCACTGCCCCTTTGCTACTGAGTATAACCAGATATGTGGTTAGTTAAGTTTACATTTTCTATTTTTCTCTTTATCCCAAAGGAAGAACAACTCAAACACAAATGGATGAACTGCTATTCATACTCTTGACTTTGATCCAATACAATAATAGAAATAGTTAGCAACAAAGCAAAGAACTATAATGTTACAAAACCTGGTGTGGGCGTTTTGTGGCGGATGCAAGACGTGTGATTGAGATCGAACTTGTATTTGATGCTAAAATGGCCGAACTTTTCACGATCTTGTCTAGATCAGAGAATAACTTCTTCTTGACACCTTCGTTTTCTGCTATTGCTTCAATGACAAAATCTGCTAGCCTGAAGTCATCCAGATTTGAGGTACACTTTAGATGCTTCACCACATTACTTCCTGCACTCTACAAAAGAAAATGCACGCCATTAAATTCTAGAAGCAAAAGCTTGCATAATCCTAAACACGAACTTTTCAGCCTACGCTGCTCTTTAGTTCTGAATACAGGCGCAATTCTTTTCTCAGCAGCATTGTACGTGTGCCAAGCAAAAAGTCGAATTTTTTCTCCTTTTCACCTTTCTTTTCAGACAAAAGTATAAGAATATCCATCATATGTTTCACATATATTTCACTCCACGTAAGACAATAGATCAAAAACAGTCTCTTTATTATCTACTATAGGTGAACACAACATACATCTTTATTATCCCATGATGTTCTACGTGAACATTTGTTTTGAGTCCAAAACAAACATCAAATCCCACTTGATCCCTCATCACCCTTTCATATTAATCCAAATTTAATGACTTACCACTAAACCAACTCTTCTCAGACTAAATCCATCATAATCACAAACCCAAAAGAAGGAGAAAAAACCAGTGCGAAATTGTGGAAGAATTAGAGAGAGGAGAGGAGACCTGAGGGAGGTGGCCTTTGGAGACCAATCGCTGGACGGAATCGGCGATGGTGTTGGTGGCTCTGGCGAGATCGGCTGCGTCGGAGTCGAGGAGATAGACTTCGAAGCCGCTGACGGCGGCGAGTTGCGCGATTCCCGACCCCATTTGGCCGGCGCCGATCACTCCGATTGTGGGGAGGTTGCCGTCCATTTTTGTGTCACTGTTTTGGTTTGAGGCAACCCATGAAAAAATTTTATTGTTGTTGTCGACTTTGACCGGGTCAGGCCAGGCCGGCCAACGCATTAAAATTTATTGAACTTGTATATCTTAATCATCCAAAATCGTCAACGATTTTAGAAAATCGATAATATTTTTCATTAATCATGGTTTTCATTTCAAAAAATGCAAAACAATTTACCTTTTGAAATAATAAACTTATCAGTCTTAATAATTATATGTTTTCCAACAACATAACAACATTTTAATTGGTATGTTTATTCCAAAGTTTCATGCATAACAAAGTGTTTAAGTGTCATCAACATAACAACATATTGATATGACATGTGAATTGCATACTAAACATTTTAACATGAGAAAATGACAACTTATAAGTCATAAAAACAATAACATTGTTCCAAATATAAAGATGCATGTTTTAAAGATGAAATATCCAACTTTTAAGAAACATAAAAATATTACAAAATAGAAAGTAACTAAACAACTATATATCCATATCGTTGGATCTAGTGACTGTGAGATGAAAGATAGACATCGTTATGATGAGATCACATATTATCTTAACCGGTTAACACTAATATCCAACTTTTAAGAAGCATAAAAGTATTACAAAGTATAAAGCAACTAAACAACTATATATCCATATCCTTGACATCATCATCACCCGCGGACGGTGAAGGAGGAATTCCCACTTATAGTGTTAACTGGTTAAGATAGTATGTGATCTCATCATGACGGTGTCTATCTCTTATCTCATGGTCACTGGATCCCAAAATGTGATGAAATTCCTTTGAAGTGCATCAGAATTCCGCTCCAACCTTTCGTAGTTGTCGATTAAGAAATCCATTGAGCGATCCAATGAGAGGAAATGAGGACAATGATCACAAGCATCTGCGTATTAGATCATCCATCCTCCTGATTTTTTCCTTCAACCACTGACCTACTTTAAGATACGATACCCTCATTTTGATATCTAATTTAGCATGAAAGCCATAGACATTTATGATTTTACATTTCAGCAAAGTCTCACAAGCCTTTCTACCACTAAACCCCTCAATCATATCTCAATAATTTTGTTTAGCCTTCGTTATTCCTTCAAAATTGATCCCCAAAGCTTGACCAACAATCTTCGAAGTGAGCATAATGTTTTTGCCCTTAACCTATTGGATCGGCTCAAAGTGAGCATAAAACAATCGCACCATCTTCGGATAGCATATAGTTGTCTTATTGGATACAAAATAATTCCAATCTTGAGCTTCAAACAAATCACTAAACCTCGGAAAGTTGTTTTTTCTCAAGCCAAACAAGATCAATCACATGACCATAATTAAGTTCCTTCTTCAATTATGCATTGTACACACCCTCATAATGATCGGGTAGAAACTCAAGAGTGGCACTAGATTGACTACCTCCCGTAGGGTTGATTTGCATGGGTCTCGAGATCTCCGTATTCATCACGTTCTTTCGACGATAACCATCGGTATTTCCATCGATCTTCAACTTCTCTACACCCATGTCTTCCGTCGACCTTCGTTTTTCCTTTCCCATCTCCTTGGTTGGTTGCTTTTCCTTCCCCTTATCAACATTCGTCGCCCTAGAAGGATTACGACGAGGTGCACCATGTCGGGGTTGTGGAGGAGATGGCATCCTCGATACATCGGATGCTTTGTAGTTGTCATCCGATCCATCGTCATTACCTGGTTGCCTTCGACCTCGGGTGTTTAGCATTGAAATCAAAACGAAAATTAGGAGCGAATTCATGTGAATCATAGTGTTTCGATGAAATTAATGCATGGGAATTGAAAAACAGATGTAGATGTGATGACATTTTAGGAGATTTAGACTCAATTTGGTGTAATTCGTAGTTTGGGCGTGTTAGGGTATGGGGTCGATGAGAGAGAAATGGGGAAAAAGTGAGGGGAAGAAGAAGGGGTGGAGGGGTTAAATTGCAGATCTGGGAAAAATCGTTGACGATTTCTAAAAACCGTCATCAGTTTTTATTGTTCGAGTTTGGCTTGCTCTCAGTGATCGAAAACCAATGACGGTTTCAAAATGCGATGACGGGTTTGATGTGTTCCAGTTCTGAGGTGCTCTCAGTGATCGAAAATCGATGACGGTTTCAGAAATCGATAACGGTTTTGATGTGTTCCAGTTTGAGGTGCTCTTACTGATCAAAAACTGATTACGGTTTTCAGAAACCGGTGACTGGTTTGATGTGTTTTAGTTTGAGGTGCTTTTAGTGATCTAAAATTAGAGACGGTTTCAAAAACCGATAACGGTTTTGATGTTTTAGTGACGGTCTCTGGGCATCAAAATCGGCTATGGTTTATTGACAGCCGATGACGTTTTTCCTATGATTGACATTTTTACATCAAAACCATTTACGATTTTCCTATAATTTGATCAGATCATCGTGATTTGTATAGTACTAAACTCAAAGTTATCTAGGTCCTAGATAGAATCTTGATTACTTTATTAATTTCAAACAAAAATACAAGATGAAGGGTACATAAAGCCTTATCTCATGAACTAATTTAAAATTCGAAAACAATATTACTACATTCATTATCAAAGGCATATCAAAAAATCATTCTAAAAAAGTCACAATATCTTCCATCTCTTCCAAATTCCTATCCGAATTGAAAGTCTTCTTGTCGGCTTTCTTGTCTTGCTACTAGTATCTAGCATCAAGATAATGTTTTCAACATACTAAGCACTCCAAAACTATGGGAGAAACATGACTCGACCCCTAGCGGAGACGAATGACTCTGACGCCACTGTGGAAGTTTGAACACTAAGAATATCATATGCCATTGTTTCCAAAATAGATAATGCACAGAAGAAATTAATTTTTCACCAAGATAAGATATCAAAATTGAATAAATCGTTGGAAGACATTAAAGAAATGAAGTCATTTTGTTGATATAAGGTCAATTCATTGAAAGATTATTGTGTATTATTAGGCTTCTTCTTCGTAACAAGATTGTAAAGATATTGATATTTATCCTCATTTTGTTGGTGTGAGGACCTATTAGCACTTGAAGCTTCAAATGAGACAATTTGTTGTCTCCCATCTCTATTGTCATAAATATGAAACATTCTATTCATACCATCCTTAAATTGTTCTATTTTGACACTGTCTTAATCCTAAGTTCTCATCTATTGTATCTAATATATTTTCTATCTCTTGTAACTTTATTAGAGGGTTTAAAGCACATGCAATGAAAAAAAGTGGAGGGATATCCTCATAGTTCTTCAAGAATTTAGCCTCCATTTCTGCAATGACATGGGTAAAAGATTCTAGATATCTATACTCATTTAACAATCAAGCTATATTAAGTAATTCGGGAAGAACAAGATGAGAAGTGGGATAGTAAACACCCGATAATTTTAACCTTGCCTCGTAGAAGACCTCCAACAAGTTGCACAAACATTGCGTAATATACCAACATTCGATTAAAGGCTTCTCTTCCGAAAACTTTGAGACGACGAATCGGTTGTAGACCTCCTTGTATTGCACCGCCTTCTTCAACATCAAGTATGTTTAGTTCCAACGATGTTGAACATCCAACAACGGTTTCAAAGGCATCATTCTCATCTCTTCGCACAAAGCCTTGAATTCTTGTACTTTCTTGTCACTATTATTAGCAAACATCAAAACATCACAAATACATTGCACATAGTGTCCAATGGTTTCATTTTTTAGGCCATCTTTAACTATAAGGTTTATTACATGACAACACCACCTAGCATGGTGTAACATACCATCACACATAGGATCCAAAGTGGTTTCAAACATTTGAACCGTTCCATCATTGTTTGAAGCATTATAAAAGATATACTAAAGATTTGCCAAACAACTTAAACTCACATGAAATGATCAAAATCAAATTATAAATTCCCTCATTACTATGAGGATAAGGAAATAATCTAAAAACAATGATACATTTTTGTATGTACCAATCGTGAACCCAATGAACGTTCAAACATAAGTAAGAAACTTGAAAACTAGTGGTCCAAACATCGAAGGTAATACAAACTTTTTCATCATAAGCGAAAAATATTTGTATCAATTGTTTCATTTCATCAAGGTAAAGCTTTAAAGCATACGATCTAATGGTATTTCTATGGTTTCTTTGATAGCTAGGTTGTAATGTATTTCGAACATACCTAATAAATTTACGATTATCCTTAAAATTCCAAGGTAGTTCATTATAAATTATGAATTCGGCCAACATTTCATGTTGGCGGGCGTGATTATAGGTCCATAATCCGCCCGTATTATTCAACTATGTTTGTCTTTTAGGGACATTATCTTCTTTCGCAAGACAAGTTTTTTCATACCTTAACAAATGTGGAGTACCTTTACCTATTGATGAAATCTTAGCACACAAGTTGCACTTAGCTCCGACCACCTTCGCATTTCCTCCGATGATATTCTCGAAATATAATCAATACTCCTAGTCTTTCCTCGAGGAAGAAGCGACGGATGCAACGTTTGATTGTCCCTCTTCGGATTGAGGAGTCCCTTCGTCTTGCGGAACAATGTCGAGAACATTGAATCGTCTCCCGACATCATCATTTGTAGGATATACGTCATCATTGTCGACATTGTACATATTTAAATTTTGGGATAAGTGAGCCATTACGATTAATGATTTATAAAGAATGAGAAATAACAAGAGAGTTTTAGGGAATTGAAGAGTTTGATTGTAAGAATATACGAAAGATTTTTGTGAATATATGGTATCTTAATTGTTGTTTATATAGAAAATCTTTCAAAAAATAAGTAAGACAAAGAAGCCCTCAAAGTATAGCCGTTTTATGACCGTTGATGGGGTATTTTTGTCTAATTTTTGAAACAATAGTCATTCTAAAAATATTATTAAAATATAAAACTGTTAACTATTTAAGAAATCTTTAAGGGTTTTCGAAAAACAGGCAACGATTTTTAAGAAAAGGTCACGATTTTCCAAAGGACAGAAATCCAAACATCAAAATAGTCATCGATTTTCAAAACTATCACCGTTTTTTATAGTTAAGGGTTTTTATCCATCCAAAACTGTTGACATATTCTAAATTTTTGTTCACATTTTTCTAAAAATCATTGACGATTTTTAATATTGATAAAACATTTTTTTATTTAAGAATTTTATATAAAATTACCAAAATATTTATGCTTTACTATGTCATAGAGAATTCTTGTTAGGTATTCTGTAAAACTTTAATTACACAAAAATACCACAATCATTTTTTTATTCTCAACAGATACCACCAGAAATAGTTCATTACACTTTTACCCCTATAAAAATTCATAATCTAATTCTAACCCGAATTAAATTCCATGATCGAACCGCCGCCTTCATCAGTCGTTGCAAGACTTCCTTCTGGGCTTCGTCGTCGAAAAAAGTTTAGTATGCCGCGAACTCGTCGTCGGAATTCGTCCTTTACACAAGTACGCCTATCCACTTCTCCTAGTACGTCTCTTGAACTTGTCTTCGCCGCGAACCCATTGTCGGAATTCGTCCTTAATACGAGTGCATTTATCCTTGTCTTCGTCGCGAACCCATTGTCGGAATTCGTCCTTAACATCTGTACGTCTATCCCCTTCTCCCCATACGTCCGTCAAACTCGTCGTCGGAATTCGTCTTTAGCATCAGTACGTCTACCCTTTTCACCTAGTACGTTCCTCGAGCTCGTCTTCACCGCAATTTCGTCTTCCCCTCGCCTCCCTCCCTCGAACTCGTCCCAATATGTCATGTTTGTTCATCACGTCCTCTTTGTTTCATCACGTCCCAGCACGTCGTCGTCGAAATCGATGCGTCCAATTTGTTTCATCACGTCCCAAAACGACCCCAAATATGTCTTCGTCCCAGTACGTGTGGTTTATACATCACATCCTCGAACTCGTCTTCGCCCTAAATCCATCTTCCCCTCGTCTTCCTCCTTAGAAATCCCTCGGTTGAGTGATAGAAATATCGAATTTGTTGTCCCCTTGTCTTCCTCCCTCGATTGAGTGATGACGATCGACGATGGTGGTGCGACGGGTGAGGAGGTGGTCTTGATGGGTTAGAATTTGGGAGGGAAGCGGAGATGTAGTGGTACGACCGCAGTGCGGGGATGGAGAGAGTCGATGGTGTGGAGTAAGGAAATAAAATAATAAAATAAGGGTTGTGGCATATTTATTGATAGGATATGGTTAGTTCAGGGAGATGTTTTAATTTTTGAAAAAAGATATTCCGTGGGAAAATAAAAAGAGTGGGATACCTTCTTATCCTTAATTTTGTTAGTGATATCTATTGATAATTTTTTTTATATTATATTTTTTTCTTATTTTTTTTATATATTCATAAGAATAAAAAAATCATTACATATATAATTAAAATACATATAAATTTTTGCATTCAAAATTGAGACATAAGAAGTATAATATCATTTTTTGTCAGTAATATATTTATGGTAAGAAATGAAGATTATCATCGCATGAAATCAATAATTTAATTTATTTTATTTTATTTGATGTAATTTGTTTTATCTTTTTATTTTATATTAATATCACATAAAATAATATTGGATTCTATCATTTTATTATGTAACTTTCTTTTATATTCTTTTATGATCAGAAAAAATGTACATACACCGACACGAATGGTGTATCAAGACAAAAAGTGTAACATCACTTTCTGTAGATCACTCGTGTAACATCCTTTTATCAAATATAGGAGAAACCCTCCAGAGCAGTACCCTTACAGTGTCATTCACTGCAAATTCATCACCACCACCACCAAAATGCGGTCGCCGTTGCCGATGGATTTCCAAGTGGTGGTCCTCGCCGGCGGCGTCTCCAAAAACCTCGTCCCTCTCGTCTCCAAGGTACACGCCATTTCCCCAAATTACCCCCAAACCCAAACCCTAGTCCCAATAATCTCAACCACCCATCAAACAATCGAATCAATTTTGGATTTTGATTTTGGTTTTGCAGGATGTTCCGCAAGCGCTACTCCCAGTGGCCAACCGCCCGCTGATATCGTACGTGCTGGAGCTGCTGGAGCAGAGTGATCTGAGGGAAATCATCGTGGTTTGTGGTTTTGGGAGATTTTAGGGTTGTGTTGTGTTGGTTTTTGTGGTGAGAGTTTGGGGGTATGATGAGAAGTGTGGGGGGTTTGGTGTTGCAGGTTGTTGAAGGTCAGGATTCGGTTGTCAGGGTCGGGACGTGGATTTCCAAGGCTTTTCTTGATCGTTTACGTGTCGAGGTGGGAATGTGAATTGTGAAATGTGGTTTTTATAGTTTCTCTTTGAGTGCAGTGTGATGTGTTGGGTCATATACGTGATTGTAAGAAATGGTGATAGTGTCATGCTAATTAGTTTATCTTGTGGAGCTCTGAGGGTGAGTTGAGTACATAGGAGTAATGGATAAATGAGGTTTTAGATTGAATTTGTGAAATCGTATCTTTAGTAAAGCATGTGCTGACTCCTCAAAATTGTGATGCTTTTGCTTCAACCGTAGTGTGGTTTATTTTTCTTATATCATCAGATATGTGATCAGTTGTGTCCCTGGTGATGTAGTGATTGTGCTTGGTCGCATATGTTAGTCTAAGGAGTGATGCAATTGTTGGCTGAGTAATTGATCTCATAGAGCTTCAACATGAGTAGGAGTACATACTAGACAAGAGTGAGGGCAAAACTGAGAATTTTGTTACATATGAATGCATCAATTCGCATCGGGAGTAAAGCATGTGCATGATGCCATTTGAGTTTTTAGTTTGGAAGATTTACCCAAAACTACACTTTTTATATAAAAAAAAAGTTCCATTGTCATACAACACGAAAAAATAATTCCATTCCCATACAATTTCAAGTTATCTCCCCTACTTTTCCTTCTCTCCCCTCCGTCCCAACCCACCATTGTAATTCACCGGCCGAACTTCGTTTCTCGTATTTCTCCATGGAAGGAAAATCATTAGTTGATGAATTGAAATCTTTTGGGGACGATGAGAGTTGATTGAGGGATCAATCGATCTAGGGTTTGGTGATTGGGGTGAAGAAAATTTTGGGGATATTTTTTGCAAGGATTTTCGTTGGAGTTTGGAGTCGCCACTTTTCCGTTTGCCCCTGATGATTGGGGAATCTGATTGTGATTTTGTGGGTTGGATATTTATGTGAAAAAAAGTGTAGATGAGAAATGTTATCGTATGTATCGGGATATGTTTTGATGGAGTAAATAGATAGATCATTACAAAAACAGAGCATCAGTCCAAACCAAAGTTCAAAGTTAAAACAGAGCGCTAGTTCAAAAGTGAAATAGTGCGTCAGTTCAAATCGAACCGGTGCGTCAGTTCAAATCGAAACAGTACGTCAGTTCAAATCTTCTCACTCATAAAAAAACGTGCTTAATAGACTTGTAGAATAGCACCACCTTCCTCGAAAAGTTGCTAAAAAACAAACCAACAACAACGAAAACAAAAACACAAGATACAAAAACAAATCCACTCTTTGAAATCATTATTTTCAATCAAAACGAAAGCAAATTCTTGAATCTTGACATGTAAACCCGTGTTTTCGCCGCCTTGCTCTCTTCCTTTGCAATTGTTCCAATTGATTTCAGGTTTTTGATTTGGGCATTTTGTGATTTGGGGTTCGTTGGGTTTTTTGTGACTGATGGATTCTAATTCTTGGACTGTTTGCAGGTAGCTGCTGTTCCCGAGGATGTTGGTTCAGCTGGCGCCATTCGGGCTATCGCACACCGCCTGTCTGCAAGTGATATCTTGGTTAGATTTTTTTTTTTTGGGTTTTTCTTTTGCGTTCCATTGATCGAGTTCTTGAAAGGAAAGTTACACATGAAGGCATGCATGCATCAAATGTCTGTTTAATTTGTCTAATTTTGATTGATTAAGAACACTTGCATTGGATTATTAATCCAATAGGTAAAATGTGTAGTTTAGATAACGAAAGAAAAAATTATATCAAAATTGGAGCTGTAGCAGAATCTTTAGTTATTACCTATTATCTATAATAATGGATAGTTGTTACCCACACTTCCTGACTCACTGTTCAACACTACAACTAATAAATTTTATTTATTTTTATGTTTTGCACTTTTTTGCAAGTTGCACCGTTTCCATTTTCTTCCTTTCATCTGCTACTTCATCGAAACACAACAAGTTCCACAGCTGTCTAAACCCAGCAAAAAAGCACCTATAATCACACATACACAAGATTTATCCTGCATCAGATTACAACATAATACTTCACAGTTCCATTTATTAACAAATACTAACAGCACAGAAAAAAATCAAACACATTATATATTAACCTTATTGTTATTTATTTGTGACAAGAATAGTGTAAATGAGTGAAAGATATAAAATATTGTTAATATAAAGATATAGATATTAAAATAGATATTCTGATGCAGTAAATGATAAATAGAGATTTTGTAAAATGTAAAAAAGGTAGGTTTGGATATATAAAATAGAGAATTTGTTAAGAGATTGTAATGCAAGTGTTTCTTGCTTGTAGTTAGTAATTGGAAACTCGACTGATTCTGGTATAATTTGGGTAGATATAAATTAATAATGCCTATAAATAGCGAACTGGGGCACCAAAAAGTGAGGGACTGATGATCTTTTAGTGACGGCCAATGCTTTCCGAAGTTTGAAAATTTATCATTTTCAAATCTTGCCTCCAGATGGGATGGCTTACTTTTTTCCCATTTGAAGGGGAAAGACTACCATTTGTTTCCTAAAAATGATTATTGCCTAGGTAGGTGGTGAGTGGTGATCTTGTTTGTGATGTTCCTCCTGGAGCCATTGCATCTGTACATAGACGACATGATGCAGCTGTTACTGCAATGCTTTGCTCCACTCCTGTTAGTGCACCTGCCGATTCTGGATCTTCTGGGGGAAAGGACAAAGTCAAAAAACCATCGCGATGCAATGTTATCGGATTGGATCCCACAAAGCAATTTTTACTACATATAGCTGCAGGTTATATTTTGCGGCTTGTTGTTCATTTCATATGATGCTTAATTATTTTTATCGGAAGCCCCTAAAGTGCTCAGTGATCCTTTACAGGTACTGAGGTTGAAAAAGATATTCGATTTCAGAAAAGCATACTCCGTGCAGTCGGCCAGGTGCATAACTTACCATCTAATAATTTAGCAGTGCTCCAGGTGGAGTTGTACATAGCTTCTGAAATTGACAACTTGCATCTTGCTCCGACCACCTTTAGTTCTCTTTTGGAATTATGTTAATCTTCTGAGCCCATTTCCACATTCAACTGTTGTGACCACACCTCCAACCTTTACAATTTCAAGCATTCAACCTCCTTTCCTAGTAGTAATTGTTTGTTTGCCAGCTTTTATTTTTTTTATTTTTTTAAATAATCTAGTAGTATCTGCATATAATTCTGGTCATTCTTTTCAAGCAACTGTCTTTTCTCGGTGCTTTTGCCTGGTCATATCATACTAGAACAGGTTCACTTAATGTTTGGCGTGATAATGCTCTCAAGTCTCAAGTAGTAATGTAGTATTCAATGCTGCTGCTTAACTTAAGGCTGTCTCTGTTTTATTTTGATAGAAGTCGATCTCTTGGTTCAACTCTAATTGCTTTGATTTTTAATTTCTATAATGTTAACCAAAGTAAGTCCATGTTCATGAATCCTCGTCTTTTTTATATAACTAATTGCTTTGATTTTTAATTTCTATAATGTTAACCAAAGTAAGTCCATATTCATGAATCCTCGTCTTTTTGTTTAACTTCTTCATTGTCTTGTTGCCTTTTTTAGTTTGTCTCATTATATATTCTGTTTCTTTCCTTTTCTGTTGTGTACTCCCTGTTTTGCTTCCTGCATACAAATGATTGGTGACGGGCGGAGTTTAGCAAGTGTCTTTGGCCTAAGTGTGTGTTCTTGTTGATCTCGTATTGTAGGTTGAAATTCGAGCTGATCTCATGGATGCTCATTTATATGTGTTCAAGAGGTTTGAGGCCTTGCTGTTTATTGTCTGATCATTGCTTGCAATTAGGTTCATTTTATCAATCTCCATGTTGTCATTTGACTCTTCAGGTCAGTTCTAATGGACCTTCTTGAGCAGAAGGGTAGCTTTCAGAGTCTACAGCAGGACGTGTTGCCTTACCTTGTTCGGACCCAGCTGGTCAGTTTGATCTTTGCAGACTATTCCAATTTCTCTGCTTGGTTTTCCCCATATTCACTTTCACATGCTCAGATTATCTGAAATGGAATTCAGAAATTACGAAGTTTACATGTCTAGTCAGATCACTGTCTATTATTGACATGAAGATCAATTTAATTCAATAATTCAACTCAAGCAGTATGTTAGCTTTGGAAGATTTTATGAACTGACAAGTGGGGAATCTTTTTCTTGCATACTATCGGACTGGTGACAGACATGTAGACAGCATGTAGTGGGATAGGACCTAGTCATTTCCTTGTGAAACATGATGCCATGACTTACTCTAGATGTTAAGACAGTCTTTTACCCTAAGCAAGGCAATCGCTAAAATATTTAAGCTGTAAAATATTCAAGGATGAAAATTGTCATAATGGGTTGTGGGATAGGTATTAAACCAACCCCCCCCCCCCCCCCCCCCCCCCCCCCCCCAC